>CP092882.1:50871761-50903722 GCA_030710605.1 Cordylochernes scorpioides
TATTGTTGTGAATAAAGTAGAGAAATTTGTGAGTAACGTTTAATTGTTTTGGAGAAAGTAGCTATTAAGTGAGTAAAATTTTATTGTTGTGGAGAAAGTATTCATTGTTGTGGGTAAAATTCTATCTTTGTGGAGAAAGTATACATTGTTGTGAGTAAAGTTTTATTGGTTTGAGGAAGTAGCCATTTTGTGAGTAAAGTTTTAATTTTATGAAAATTGTCATTGTTATGAGTGAAGTTTCATTGTTCTGGATAAAGTAGCCATTGTTGTGAGTAAAGTTTTATTGTTTTGGATAGAGATGCCATAGTTGTGGGTAAAGAGTATAGTTATGGATAAAGTATCCATTGTTGTGAGTGAAGTTTTATTGTTGTAAGGGAAGTAGCCATTGTTGTGAGTAAAGTTTTATTGTTGTGGAGGAAGAAGCCATTGTTGTGAGTTAAGTTTTATTGTTTTCCAAGAAAATGATCATTTTTGTGAGTAAAGTTTTATTGTTGTGTAGAAATTTGCCATTGTTTTGAGTAAAGTTTTATTGTTGACGAAAAAGTAGTCATTGTTGGGAATGAAGTTTTAGTATTTTTGATAGAGTAGTTATTGTTGTGGAGAAAGTTGCCATTGCTGGGAATAAGGTTTTATTTATTTAGAGAAAGTATACATTGTTATGAGTAATGTTTTATTGTTGTGGATGTAGTAGCCATTGTTTAAAGAAAGTCTGGTTTTTGTGGAGAAAGTGGCCATTGTTGTGAGTAAAATTCCTTTGTTGTGGATAAAGTTCCCATTGTGGGGAATAAAGTTTTATTGTTGTAGAGAAGGTATACCATGTTTTGAGTAATGTTATGGAGAAAGTAGTAATTGGTGTGAGTGAATTTTATTGTTTTGAGGAAGTAGCCGTTGTTGTGATTAAAGATTAATTGTTGTGGATAAAACGCCATATTGTGGGTAAGGTTTTATTGTTGGGGAGGGAGTAGCCATTGTTATGAGTGAAGTTTCATTGTTCTGGATAAAGTAGCCATTGTTGTGAGTAAAGTTTTATTGTTGCGGATAAAGTAGTCAATGTTGTGAGTAATGTTGTATTGTTGTGGATTAGGTACCCAATGTTGTGAGTAAAGTTTAATTGTTTTAGGAAAAGTAGCCTTTGTTGTGAGTAAAATATCATTGTTGTGGAGAAAGTATAAATTGTTGTGAGAAAGGATTTATCGTTTCGCAAAAAGTAATCATGGTTGGGGGTAAAGTTCATTGTTGTGGAGAAGATTGCCATTGTTGTGAGTAAAGATTTATTATTGTAGAAAAAAATGCCATTGCTGTGAGTAAAGTTTTATTGCTGTGGAGAAAGTATACACTGTTGTGAGTGAAGATTTATTGTTATGAGGAAGTAGCCATTGTTGTGATTAAAGTTTTATTGTTTTGTATAGAGTAACCATTTTTGTGAGTAAATTTTGCTGTTGTGGAGAAAGAAGTAATTGTGGTGAGTAAAGTTTTATTGTGTTGAGGAAGTATCAATAGTTGTTAGTAAAGTTTTATTGTTGTGGATAGAGATGCCATAGTTGTGAGTAAAGTTTAAAGTTATGGATAAAGTATCCATTGTTGTGAGTGAATTTTTATTGTTGTAAGGGAAGTAACCATTGTTGTAAGTAAAGTTTTATTGTAGTGAAGGAAGTAGCCATTGTTGTTAGTTAAGTTTTATTGTTGCCAAGAAAATGATCATTTTTTTGAGTAAAGTTTTATTGTTGTGGAAAAATTTACCATTGTTTTGAGTAAAGTTTTATTGTTGACGAAAAAGTAGTCATTGTTGAGAATGAAGTTTTAGTATTGTTGATAAAGTAGTTATTGTTGTGGATAAAGTTGCCATTGCTGGGAATAAAGTTTTATTCATTTAGAGAAAGTATACATTGTTGTGAGTAATGTTTTATTGTTGTGGATAAAGTAGCCATTGTTTTAAGTAAATCTTATTTCTATTAAAAAAGTAAACATTGTTGTGAATAAAATTTTAGTATTGTTGATTGGGTAGTTATTGTTTTGGAGAAAGGTGCCATTGCTGTGAATAAAGTTTTATTTATTTAGATCAAGTACACATTGTTGTGAGTAATGTTTTATTGTTGTGGTTAAAGTAGCCATTGTTTTAAGTAAATCTTTTTCTATTAAAAAAGTAAACATTGTTGTGGGTATTTTTTAATTGTTTTGGAGAAGGTAGCCTTTGTTGTGAAAAAAGTTTTTTTTGCATTGCAGAAAGTAGTCATTGTTGGGGGTATAGTTTATTGTAGTGGATAAGGTAGCCATTGTTGTGAGTAAATTTTTCTGTTGTGGAAAAAGTAGCCATTTTTATGAGTAAAGTTTTATTGTTGTGGAAAAAGTAGCCATTTTTGTGAGTAAAGTAGTATTGTTGTGGATAAAGTAGCCATTATTGTGGGTAAAGTTTTATATTTTTGGAGAAAGTAGCTTATTGTTATGGAAAAAGCATCATTGTTGTGGGTTAAGTTTTATTGCCTCGCAGAAAGCAGTCATTGTTGTGGGTAGAGTTTTATTGTAGTGGGTAAGATAGCTAGTATTGTGAGTAAAATTATATTGGTTTGAATAAATATACCATTGTTTTGAGTAAAGTTTTATTGTTGTGAAAAAAGTAGCCATTGTTATTATTAAAGTTTTCTGTTGTGGATAAAGTAGCCATTGTGGTGAGTAAAGTGTAATTGTTGTAGATAAAGTAGCCATTGTTGTGAGTAATGTTTTATTGTTTCGCAGAAAGTAGTCATTGTTTAGGGTAAAATTGTATTGTTGTGGAGGAAGTACCCTTTGTTGTGAGTAAAGTTTTATTGTTTTGGGAAAGTAGCCTTTGTTGTGAGTAAAATATTGTTTTGGGAAAGTAGCCTTTGTTGTGAGTAAATATTGTTGTGGAGAGAGTATAAATTGTTATGAGAAAGGATTTATCGTTTCGCAGAAAGTAATCATCGTTGTGGGCAAAGTTTTATTGTTGTGGAGAAGGTTGTCATAATTTTGAGTATAGTTTTATTGTTGTAGATGAAAGTGCCATTGCTGTGAGTTAAGTTTAATTGTTGTGGAGAAAGTATACATTGTTGTTAGTAAAGTTTTATTGTTATGAAGAGGTAGCCATTGTTGTGATTAAAGTTTTATTGTTGTGTATAAAGTAACCATTATTGTGAGTAAATTTTGCTGTTGTGGAGAAAGAAGTAATTGTTGTGAGTAAATTTCTATTGTTTTGAGGAAGTAGCAATAGTTGTTAGTAAAGTTCTATTGTTATATATAGAGATGCAATAGTTGTGAGTAAAGTGTATTGATGTGGATAAAGTATCCATTGTTGTGAGTAGAGTTTTATTATTGTGAGGGAAGTAGCCATTGTTGTGAGTTAAGGTTTAATTGTTTCCAAGAAAATAATCATTGTTGTGAGTAAAGTGAAATTGTTTTGTAGAAAGTTGACATTGTTTTGAGTAAAGTTTTATTGTTACCGAGAAAGTAGTCACTGTTGTGAATAAAATTTAGTATTGTTGATAGGGTAGTTATTGTTTTGGAGAAAGGTGCCATTGCTGCGAATAAAGTTTTATTTATTTAGACCAAGTACATATTGTTGTGAGTAATGTTTTATTGTTGTGTATAAAGTAGCTATTGTTTTAAGTAAAGTCTTATTTTTATAGAAAAAGTAGCCATTGTTGTGGGTAATTTTTCATTGTTTTGGACAAGGTAGCCTTTGTTGTGGGTAAAGTTTTATTGCTTCGCAGAAAGTAGTCATTGTTGGGGGTATAGTTTATTGTAGTGGATAAGGTAGACATTGTTGTGAGTAAATTTTTATTGTTGTGGAAAAAGTAGCAATTTTTGTGAGTAAAGAGGTATTGTTGTGGATAAAGTAGCCTTTTTAGTGAGTGAAGTTTCATTGTTGTAGATAAAGTAGCCATTGTTGTGGGTGAAGTTTTATATTTTTGGAGAAAGTAGCTTTTCTTTTGAATCAAGTTTTATTGTTATGGAGAAAACAATCATTGTTGTGGGTTAGGTTCTATTGCCTTGCAGAAAGCAGTCATTATTGTGGGTAAAGTTTTATTGTAGTGGTTAAGATAGCTATTATTGTGAGTAAAAATGTATTGGTTTGAATAAATATACCATTGTTATGTGTAAAGTTTTATTGTTGTGGACAAAGTAGCCATTGTTGTGAGTAAAGTTGTATTGTTTAGGATAAAGTAACCATTGTGGTGAGTAAAAGGTTATTGTTGTAGATAAAGTAGCCATTGTTAAGAGTAATGTTTTATTGTTTCGCAGAAAGTAGTCATTGTTGTAAATAAAATTCATTGTTGTGGAGGAAGTACCCTTTGTTGTAAGTATAGTTCTATTGTTTCGCAAAATGTATTCATTGTTGTGGATAAAAATTTAATGTTGTGGAGAATGTTGCCATTGTTGTGAATCAAATTTTATTGTTGTGGATAAAGTTGTCATTGCTGTGAGTAAATTTTGTTGGTTTGGAGAAATTAGTAATTGTTGTGAGTAAAGTTTTATTGTTGTGGATAGAGATGTCATAGTTGTGAGTAAAGTTTTATTGTTGTGAGAGAAGTAATCGTTGTTGTGAGTAAAATTTTATTGTTGTGAAGGAAGTAGCCATTGTTGTGAGTTAAGTTTTATTGTTGCCAAGAAAGTAAGCATTGTTGTGAGTAAAGTTTATTGTTAGGGAGAAAGTTGTCATTGTTTTGAGTAAAATTTTATTGTTGCCGAGAAAGTAGGCATTGTTGTTAATGAAGTTTTATTTTTTTAGAGAAGTATACATAGTTTTGAGTAATGGTTTATTGTTGTGGATAAAGTAGCCATTGTTTTGAGTAAAGTTTTATTGTTTTAGAGAAAGTAGCCTTTGTTGTGAGTAAAGATTTATTGAAATGGAGAAAAACTCTTTGTTGTGGGTAAAGTTTTATTATTGTGTAGAAAGTAAAAATTGTTGTGAGTAATGTTTTATTGTTGTGAGGGGAGAAACCATTGTTGTGAGTAAAGTTTTATTGTTGTGAAGGAAGTAGCCATTGTTGTCCCTTAAGTTTTATTGTTGCCAAGAATGTAAGCATTGTTGTGAGTAAAGTTTATTGTTGGGGAGAAAGTTGCCATTGCTGTGAGTAAAGTTTTATTGTTGTGGAGAAAGTTGCCATTGCTGTGAGTAAAATTTTATTGTTGTGCACAAAGTTGCCATTGCTGTGAGTAAAGTTTTTTGTTGTGGGGAAAGTAGTAATTGTTGTGAGTAAAGTTTTATTGTTGCCTAGAAAGTAATCATTGTTGTGAATAAAGTTTTAGTGTTGTAAAGAAAGTAGTTATTGTTGTGGAGAAAGTTGCCATTGTTTTAAGTAAAGTCTAATTTTTGTGGATAAAGTTTCCTTTGTTGTGATTAAAGTGTTATTGTTGTGGATAAAGTTTCCTTTGTTGTGATTTAAGTGTTATTGTTTTGGATAAAATATCATTGTTATAAGTAAAGTTTTATTGTTGTGGATAATGTAGCCATTGTTGTGAGTAAAGTTTTATTGTTTTGGATTAAATATCATTGTTATGAGTAAAGTTTTATTGTTGTGGATAATGTAGCCATTGTTGTGAGTAAAGTTTTATTGTTTTGGGGAGAGTAGCATTTGTTGTGAGTAAAATATTATTGTTGTGGAGAAAGTAGAAATTTTTGTGAGAAAGGTTTCATCGTTTCGCAGAAAGTAATCATTATTGTGGGCAAAGTTTAATTGTTATGGAAAAGGTTGCTATTGTTGTGAGTAATGTTTCATTGTTGTGGATAAAGTATACATTGTTGTAAGTAATGATTTTTGTTGTGGATAAAGTAGTAATTGCTGTGAGTAAAGTTTTATTGTTGTGGATAAAGTCCCCATTGGTTTGAATAATTATTTATTGTTGTGGATAAAGTAGCCATTGTTGTGAGTAAGGTTTTTCGTTGTGGAGGAAGTACCCATTGTTGTGAGTAAAGTTCTATTGTTTCGCAGAAAGTATTCATTGTTGTGGATAAATATTTATTGTTGTGGAGAAATTAGTCATTGTTTTGGGTAAAATTTTATTGTTGTATAGAAAGTTGCCATTGCTGTGACTAAAGTTTTTTGTTGTGGGGAATGTAGTAATTATTGTGAGTAAAGTTTTATTGTTTTGAGGAAGTAGACCTTGTTGTGAGTAAAGTTTTATTGTTGTGGATAAAGTAGCCAATATTGTGACTAAAGTTGTATTGTTGTGAGGGAAGTAGCCATTGTTGTTAGTTAAGTTTTATTGTTGTGGAGGAAGTAGTCATTGCTGTGAGTGAAGTTTAATTGTTGTGGAGAAAGTTGCCATTGTTTTGAGTAAAGTTTTGTTGTTGTAGATAAAGTTACCATGGTTATGAGTAAAGTTGTATTGCTGTGGATAAATTAACCATTGTTGTGAGTGAAGATCCATGCCCGGAGATCAGGTGGTCTTCCGATGATGTTGAAGGCCTCCCGGACGAGGGACCTGATACTCATGCAACTCCAGTATCGTTGGCCCAGGGAGCCATCGGGGGACCCGCAGGAAGGGCATGAAGGACCGGCAGATGCAGGATGTTCCAGGTGAGGCAGGGCATAGAGGTCCAATCGCTGGGCGATGTCGCCTTTATGCCCCGAGAAAGCGCCGCTTCGGATCGAGGATCAGTTCAACTTGGCAGGCACATCTACGATGGAGCCGGGTGATCGGTAGAGCCGTAAGGGGCGGGTGTTTCAGGGCGCGACTGTCCGAGCGAGGTTGTTCCGCGCAGGACGACGTCCTGGGCTAGACTGTGCACCCAGAAGCTCGCCTGCAGATTCTCTGCCACCACCCTCCGGCAGAAGGCGGCTAGAGCCGCGGCATCAGCGATTGCGGAGTGTGTAGGGCGGACGATGTAGATGTCGCCTACGTCCCGGACTCTGGCGCCGACCCAGTGCGCGGGGACTGAAGACACCGATTTTCCGAAAACTCCGTCATTGGTCTTACGTTCTTTGATATATTTATTAAAGATTTTATCTGTGCTGAAGGAGTAACACTGTATCTCTTTGCTGATGACATGGCCATTCTAGCCTCTGCATAAAACGCAGAAAGAAATATACAAAAAAACCTGCTTGAGGCAGGTCTACATGGTGCAGCAGCTATTCGATAACAAAATGTTGTCTATGGGGAAAAATAAATAGACAAAATAAAAATAGCATTTATTATATATTAAAGTTTTATATATGTGAACACATACCTAAAGGACGATATCATTCAATGACCCCGCCATTATCGGCAATAACAGCTTCTATACGCTGTCGAAACTGACTACAGGCAGTATTGAGATGGGTCTTGGGAATGCTTGCTATTGCATCTACTATAGCAGCTCTGAGAGCAGTGTTGTGGGAATGAGTAGTGGAGTCCTTCTCAACTACGCCCCACACGAAATAGCCCGGAGGATGGACATCTGGTGAGCTCAGGGAGCCACACGTTAGGTTTGACATGGTTGTGAAGTTTCTCGGCCATCCATTCTTGAGTTGTTTTAGCTGTATGAGATTGTGCTGAGTCTTTTTGAAAAATACGGCCTCCCAAGTGCTAAAGTAGCGATCCAAGACTTGACAACTGTGGCTAACATCTCGGTTTAAGCAACGGCATTAACTCTGACATCTGGAGTGAGAGAATGTGGATACATCACATCACCTTCACTACTAACAATACCAAGAACCATCAATGGTGTGGAAATTTTGTATGAATTACCGTAGATACCTCATCAGGGCTTTTACACAGCCACCGATTATTTTTGCGGTTTATCTTCTTGTCCTGAATAAAGTTATTCTCGTCTCGGAAATGGCCGCATGGTCTTTCCATATCTCCCTCCTTCAGTACCTTACTTTCCTGAGGGTGGGCCACATGGTCTCTCCATATCTCCCTCCTTCGATGCCTTCCTCTACTGAGGGTGGGCCACATGGTCTCTCCATATCTCCCTCCTTCAATACCTTCCTCTACTGAGGGTGGGACACATGGTCTCTCCATATCTCCCTCCTTCAATGCCTTCCTCTACTAAGGGTGGGCCACATGGTCTCTCCATATCTCCCTCCTTCAATGCCTTCCTCTACTGAGGGTGGGCCACATGGTCTCTCCATATCTCCCTCCTTCAATACCTTCCTCTACTGAGGGTGGGCCACATGGTCTCTCCAAATCTCCCTCCTTCAATGCCTTCCTCAACTGAGGATGGACCACGTGGTTTCTTCAAGAAGGTTGTAATGTTCAAGTGTTCTTTCAATGTATGAGGCTTGATGAAGAAATAACATTTTAGTCGTTCTATCTCGATATATTTGTAGGCCAAGGAAATAATCGGCAGTAAAAGTTTTTATTTCAAAATTGGAATTTAAGTACTGTACTATATCATCTAAATGTTGTTTATTTACACTGCAGATTAAGCAATAATCTACATATATTGCAAGTAATATGTAAGCCTGTTTACATTTCATTGTATAGACACATGAATCTGATATGCTAGGTTTGAGATCAAACTTAATTAAAAACTCATGAAATTTCTTGTTCCACATTCTGGGGGATTGCTTAAGACCATAGATGCTTTTCTGAAGAGAGCAAACATGATTTGTAAAATCTGGGTTTTCATAACCTTGGGGTTGTTCCATGTAAAGTTCTTCTTTCAAATCACCATTCAAGAAGGCAGATTTTACATCTAATTGAATCATTTCCATATCAAGTGATGCACAAAGTGATAAGATTGTTCTAATTGAATCGAATTTTACTACTGGAGAAAAAGTTTCACCATAATCAAGTCCTGATTTTTGTGAATAACCTTTCGCAACTAGTCTAGCCTTAAACATTTTATTTGATCCATCTGCATTTTGCTTTATTTTGTATACCCACTTGCATGCAATAGCTTTTCTGTCTGATGGTAGTGTCACATAAGTCCATGTTTGATTTTTCATCAAGGAATTGAATTCATCGTCCATAGCTAGTTTCCACTTTTTTGAGTTTTGTCCTACAATTGCATCTTCATAGTTCAATGGTTCTTGGTCATGGACATAACAAGCATATTAAATAGCTCTTATACAGTTGGTTGATGATTGTTCCTTTTCTCTGATTCTATTCCTGAGAGGGTATCGACATGATTCTTCTGGTTTGGAACTGGCATTTGTGCTATCAACACTTTCTTCACTATATATTGCCACGTGGAAAATTAGGGAAGACAAAAACTTCAGGAGGAAACAAAATTTATTTCAGGCAAGGACAAACTAAGAAAAGGTAAACAAAAGATAAGCCACGAGGGAAATTTACAGAGTCACCAGATATAAAAATAAAAATGACCACTCTGTTGAATAAAAAATAATAAAATTAAGAAATAATATGTTACATAAATTAAATTAATACATACTATGTTACATAGCTTCTTCCCTATGGGAGCTGTGACCCACAGCTAGCAATTATTGTAGATACTGACGTGGATTTGACGTGCTTCTGCCAAGGATTCCATCGAAGTCTTGGAACTTTGTCCCTAGAACCTTTGCGTCCATTTTCTTGCGGCGTAAAGAGCGGCTTTGTCGTCGTATCGTCTATAGGGACATCGTCATCTTCGAGGGAAGTCTTGGCTTTAGCACGGCGGTGGAATCCTGATGTCAGTCTCAGAAAATGTTGATCACAGTGTTGCGTTCCCTGGTTTGGATAGATGAAAAGGGAGGATACACGATGTGACTTATTAAAGTTTCCTTACTTAAGTATATATATATAGCAATTTAGGCCAACAACCCCATGTATATAACCCGCAGCAAGACCTTAATGTTGTATAATGGTAAATATGATGGAATAACGCACTGAAACACATAAAAGTACAAACATTACTAAAACCTGACAGATAATTACCCTCAAAGTAGCCCTAATAAAGTCGTAATTTTGCAACTGTTGCTGTGTCAATATATCACAGCAAAGATATAGTACACAACTCTATTTCAACAGAGTCGGTTGTTCTATAATTTGTACACTTTGTAAAATTAAGGTGTGGGGGGTAGTACCATAAAGCAAAAAGGAATGAAATATGTATGAGAGAAAACAAGAAAATTTCTCTAGATATTTATTTAAATAAATTAAAATTTGGGAACATGTCTATACTGACGAGATATGCTATTTACATAGTAAAAATTTAGATAGAGGTGACCTGAAGTTACTTTATAGCCCTTTAGGGCCCATGCGAAATCTAGGTTGGTTACTACACAAAAAGGGGGGGCGCTAAGTCATAATGACAAATGGCTTACCACTCTCCGTTTCCATTCGCTGCCGAGCCAAAGTTTCTATTGGCTGGCATTTTCATTCGCCGAAAGAAACACCAATCAAAATGGCCAACGGCTCCAGTATCAATTTCATAGACGCCCCAGGCCTCTCCCATCAAAATAGAACATATAGTATTACCAAAACAAAAAAAATCTAAAGAGAGAAACAGCTACGGCGATAGTGTAAAATTTCAGACGCCAGGCCCCCTCTTCCACATGGATTGAAATACTATCCTCCCCTTTTCTCGGGACGGTATATATATATCGCCCCCCTCCGTCTTAGCTAAAAATCGACACAGGCCCCTTTTCACTTGAACTGTAATATAACGCTTTCCTTTCTCGGGAAGGATATTTTATAAGGTTCAGTCTTTTAGAGATCTTCCTTCTCCATTTTTTTTTTCTGGTCACCTTTACCTAAATTTTTGGTGAGGGGAATATATGTACATATGAAACAACAGCTTCCAGCGCGGATGTCTCTGGGTGTCACTGGTGTCTTCTTCATCAGGCATCAGCTTTCGGCATGGAAGTCTGGTGTCATCAATTGTCTAGGTTTCTGGGCAAAAAGTGGTCTGTAAGTCTATGTGGGAGGGAAGCCATGTATCCATTTGATTTGATTATACATACGCCTTCTGTTGGGGTATGGTTACAAAAACGTGCCCCAACAATCCTCCCCCTGCCAAGTAATGGACAAATGCGTTTGTGCTACTCATTATTCATCTGCCTTTCATCAGTTACTATGAAAGCAGGCCCATTTCTAGCAAAATGCATTTTCCATTACTAGGTGAAGCCAGATGTACCGAAACCTGTAGGGAAGATAAGGCTAGTCAAAATGATGGTATGCCATTCTAGATGTTTATTATTCCGAACATTAGTGGGCATTGCGCATCCTGGCAAAGGGGTTTTCATGTGTTATTATTCCGTCAGCACACTGTTATCAACATAGGTTATGGGGGACAGTCATATCATATGTATGGAAGTAAGCAAGGTCATCTGTCTTACCATTCATGGGTATATATACCACCCTTCCACTTTCTTCTTTGGCCTTGAGGAGTAGGCCTTCCTTGTGGTAAGTCCTCTCAACCCCATCCTTGCCTCTTGTGGTGCTGGATTCATTGCTACCTTCTTTCTGCTAACAATACAGTTAGAACATTTCCCTATTACATATTATATATAAAAAATTGGGCGCCAAGAAGTCGTTTAGAAATAACTGACTAGTCCAACTCCTAAAACATGCCAGCATCTTTATTTAAGTACCAATCAAGACATTCGTGTGGTATAGTTATACATATACAATCAAAGGAAAGGATAATTATAGTCAGCTGAAAGAAATATCTTGATACATAATAATTAGCCTATGACATGATGACTTTTGCTAAATTAAAAAAATTACAGAAACAAATTGTGAAAGTAATTATTAAATAAGGCACGAAATATGTAATGATAAAATGAATCCTTCCATGTTATATGATGAGTATAATATATATATTGAAGTAAACATATCATGTAGATAGTGATTAAATATGTTAAGATATAAGTGATAAAAAAAATCATCCCATGATAGATGACAAAAGAAACTACTACAAGATTATATATGGTGACAAAATATATATAATTAAATATTTAATATAAATATTAATATCATGAATATCAAAATAAAATTGTTGAAATGAATAGTATACGACTATAATATAATATATATGACATAAAAAATAATAACATATTGAATAAGAAAATGTAAACATAATATATATTTGTGCGCTGAGGGTTCAAGGTTTAGTATCTCAGTTAAGTTTTCAATCTTATCCAGTCTGGAATCACGAGTTGGTCACTGGGTAATATTCGTCTATCCCGATCCTATTGGAGGGTGTGTTCTCTCTTGTGTGTTAGATTCCTCAAATTACAATACTCTCTCAACCCAGATGGGTACGTCATTTAGAATCTTGGTCAAATGGAACATAGCCCAGACCTCTATTAAACTACACAGTCCATTTAAATCTAGGGTGACAACCGTATGAAGAAAGCTCTCTGTTTGACAGAGAAACTAATCAACTTCTCCCATTTTGTTTGTGACTCCGTTTACCTTGTCTTTGGGGTGTGTACAGTTCAGCTACCTCCCCTTTCCAAGAAATTCATATTACTTTCATCTACCAATATACTCCCTATTCATTGACCTGAACCCTATAAATCTACATCTTATAAATTTGAATTTTATCAATCTGAAATTTTGGTTCTTTTACAAATTCCTTCAGAATTCTACTCCCTGTATAACTGCTCTTAATCCTACTGTCCTCAATACAACACTTCTAAAACTTTGACTCACTGGCTTGTTCTGGCGTCTCGTTCGCGGTCATTATAGTTAACTAATACTTTAGAATCTTATCCTAACATGGAACGAGTCTAAACTCGTTGAAGGTCCTAATAATTACCTATTCTGCCTCTCGAATCGGTCTTATGCTCGAATTCATTCCAACAAAAACGTATGGCAGGGCGAATCCTTTATTAGAAGAAACTTCCGCTAGCTATGGGGGATCAAACTGGTACCAAAAAAAAATTCAATAGACGGAAACACTTCGTCTAGAATAACTGGGCAATCTCTGCCTACTTGCCAATCTTACAGGACCTCCCGTCTAGAACACCCTCGCTCCAGCCACGCTAAAAGCGTCGAAACTACGGTGTCAGATCGGTTACCCAAGGTCGCGCCGTTATACCCCAGGCTATACGGCATGGCTAAAACAAATCCCCCATCCTGCATAAAATTCAATCTATACCTCTTCGTTTCCTCTTGCGAGGAGGAGTTGAGTGGGAAATTCGGCTTGATCCTCGCCTTCCACTGTCTCCAAGTCTGAGGGTCGGGATAGGGATCATTTATCCACAATCCTTAGAATTCAAGCTAAACTAAGATAAAAGAAAATCAAAGGAAAATTATACCCCCTAACGAGGGACCTAACAAAAAGGGAGCGAATATTTTCTAACTAGATAGAGTTGTAGTTGTCCTGTTTGAGGCTTCTCGGTCCTAACAAAATTCGAAATAAAAAATAAAATAAAATAAAAATCGATCCTATTAAAGTCCTTAACCCTATTCTAATGTAATTTGGGCTCACAATATAATAGTTTTTAACCTTTTTCTACATTCATTGCACCAATTCATTCATACACCCTCCCCCCTATCATTCGCGGTACGCATACAAACTAAGGTTGAAAGCTGCTACAAAGGCCAAAATACTCATTTATCTATATCAATAGATCCTAACAAATGATAACATCTTTCAGGACACAATGTGAAATCAAATAAAATAATAAAATTAAAACAAGTTGGGAACTAAAGCCCTAGGTTACTCAAAAGAAAATGCCTCTGTACAAGCTCTATATATACTAATACTTTATACTCGATAAATGATTGTTAACAATAATTGTTAACAATTCTAAATAATCTGGAAGCTAACCTACCAAAAAAAAAATCAGTGTAACTTCAAAAACTGCCCTTGCCTTGACACTAAGCGACTTTTCACGACAATTCTATAAAGACATACACAAATATAAGGGCGAATAAAGAACCATTAAACGTGACACCTCATAAAAGCGGATTGAGTCATTCCCCTAGCCACCGTGGGTGAAGTCACTTTCTTCTTACTTCCTCGTGCGTCTGCCCCCTTTGCAGTAGTCCGACCTCAGCACTCTATTGAAAGATGGATTTATAGGGTTTATGATTCACTACCCAACACTAACATTCTCAAGTGCTTTCCAAGGATCAACTACAGTCTGGGCCTACTTAACTTCTACCCCTGGCTTAGGGTCCCTATACTTCACAACTTTACTCTGAAAGATTGACCTTTCATGTCCTCATTAGAAACCTATTTCAAAGCTACTACCTGAAGGCCAGGGATTATAGGGTTTCTGAATTACCCAACACAAGCCATAGGATGCCTATTAGGTTTGTTGTTTTAGACATAGCCTCCTTCTAAGTTGTGATTTCCTACACCTTCCTTCACCTATTACTCCTGATAATAACTAAAATTTCAGATTTACACTAAATAGTTAATTCACAATGGTATACATTATTCTCATTGGTCTTTGAAACTCGGGTTTTAACAAGAAATAGTTTGTATAGAAAAAAAAAGGAATCCTAATGAAGTTCTACTTAAAAAAAAAAAAAAGGTTTTTTAAATGAAAAAAAAAAAAAGTTGAAATCTCTAAACTTCTCATTCTATCGAGCTGATTCTCCGTACACACTCCAAAATCCTAGTTAGTGGCGACAGTCTAAGCAGAATTTACACTGTGTGGGCCTTTTCACCCTTGTAGACCTGCGTAAAGTTAAACTGTTCACACTAACTCTGTCAACTTCCCCTCGTCTCATTACTTCTGAGTTCGCTCTGGTTGTCACCCCTTGTGGAACCATTACATTAACGGACCTATTAGGGAGATAAGCTGGACCTGTAAGATGAATCCAATGATCTTCATCACTGGAACCTTGACTTGAATTACCATCACTAGTTTCCTCCTCCTCTGTGGGGAAAATCCTAATTGGTATATGGTATTGTTTTAACCTATCTATATGGTATTTATCCAAATTCCCAGTTTCTAGATTCTTCAAGAGATATACAGTATCACCAGCTCTTCTTAGTACCTCATATGGACCCCCATACCTTGGCTCAAATTTGTGACGCCCCTTCGTCTCATGCATTCTCTCCACTAGGACTAAGTCCCCGTTATTGAAAGTTCTCAGCCTTTTCTCTCAGTTCTCTCTCAGTCTGCTGTCTGAAATATTCCAGATTAGTAGTGGGGATTGGAGAAGAGAATCTCATGTATTAATGGGGGCAGGGAACCGAGGGGTGAAAGATGGGTTCATGGCCCAAAAGGGAAAGGAAATGGGAGAGGTACATGTTCATCCATGTGGGTGGATAGTAATCTTAGATCAATGCTCTTTCTGGGTGTATTGAAACTAACTAGCCATGATGGTAGAGGCGCTGTTCTCACTGCCTCTACTGTACATCAGAATGAACTATAATTATTACTAGTGTATTATTATTCCAACAGCCTATGACCTTTAAACCTTTATACCTTCATATACACTCGACGGGGTAGTCACCTTGTTAAAAAAAAAATCTATAATGTCATAGATCAGCTAGAGGGAGAACATAACAAAATTGTGCGAATAGTCTGTTTCAACTACTGATTGTAAGCCTATTAAACTCGTTCTCTTTAGGTTGGCTCGCTCATTACTCTACAATCTACGTTCAATAGTCATATTGAGTTCACATGGATGCTAGATGTAAACTGTATTAAAATAGTGTAGTTTTCTAGTTTCCGAATTATATGACAGTTAGAAAAAAGAAACAAACATTCTGGAAATATCTCGCACTGGCTACTATAAAAAAAAAATTGAATGGGGTACAGCTCTGATCTTACAGGATACCTCATGGCTCATAGAATTGAATCGCTCATTTCTCACTAAAATATTCACACAGGGTATGGAGGTCCCCAGCGGTTCTATAGCTATTGGTCAACTAAATTAATTAATGGCAGGAATTGAAGTTAGTTTAAATGCTCATGTGCTGTTTTGTCATGCGTCTTTATATCATCTGCAAAGGAAAGTGTCGCCTCAAAGGACCTAATTCTGGGACTAACATCTGCTGCACATTTCAGGAAGGAGTGGTCGTCCATACAATAGCAAGATATCATTTTGCTGCCAATGTACAATGTTGAGTATTTTCCATGTCGTCATTTTTGTCGATCCCCAATCTTCTAGGGTGTTTCTTTAAGCATTTCTTGATGTCATTTAATGCTTCATGCGATCCCGCCCGGCATTCAATAAGTAGTATTTGATCGTACCACCTCCAGGAGACCATCCCATTGCGGCCGAATCATTTCCACCCAACTTATAACGCCGTCCATATCGCGTAATTGAAATTAGTGTAAAACTCAAAGAATAAGACCTTAATCTCTTAATTATTTACTAATTTCAGTTGGCTCAACATAAATCTTCTCAATTATTAATTTAGTACAGTGGCGTGACATGTCACACTTCTTCTAGTTCTTTCGCAAGCTCGATTAATCCCAGTGAAAGCCAGTTCAGGCGTCAATCCCGTGCTAACCCGTCATGCATGACTTCAAATTTGGAAATTATTAGACCTGAATATTTGCAGTGGCATCTGCTTCCACTGAAAGTATTTAAGACATAAGGCTGCCTCTTATCTTGTTTAAATCACTGTCTTTACTCCCATATGCCTGTGTAAACTTTAACCATGACCTTATCAATTCTCAAAATTCTGCCTATCGAATATCCTGAGAATCAATGTTCTTCTTGTCTACGGCGGATTAACACAATAATTGTTCCCTAGAGTTATCTGCGTCGAGTGGTCAGTCTGTACTACTAATTCTCCACTCTAACTCCAGGATTCCTTTATCTACTCAGGCTGTTCAAAAATTTTCAAGACAGTTGTTCAAATCCCCAATGATAATCTGCTAAATTTCGATAATTATTGAAATTCTCATTAAACAGACTAACTACACCTTCCTGACACAGAAGTGTCCAGCATCAAGATATGGCGTACTGCCCATTTCTTCATTTGATGACTGTGTCAAATTACAGCTGAAGAAACATACTAAGCATATAACTGGTTTAAATTTCATGTAATCTCATCATGCCTTCTGCTGGCAAATATTTACTGTAAAATTCAATACTATCAAGATGGTTTTATTTGTCTTCATCCAAAAAAAAATGTTTCAGAAATAGAATCTTGGAAATCTCTACTAAAGACAAAAAATTATACATTTGTCAATTCAGGATAACCTTCCCTTGTCAGAGTGTATACAGGATATTTAAGATCATATGCAGTTGGAGGCATCATGAAAAAAAAAAATCGGTTGCCTGACGCGTCTTTTTATGGTGATCAAACTTCTCTCTTCACGGGTACGCTAACTGGATCTTCAATTCTATTTTCACCTTAAGGCTCATATATCTGCCACTCTCCCAATCCACTATGCGTTAAAAAAAAAATCGATTAACTATCATTCAGCATGTTAGCCCTAATCTGGATGCACAGGCTAGTATGATTTGATAGAAAGCGCTATTAAAATGAAGTTAAGATATTTGTATCCAGCAATATTTATCAGAACTCACCTCTGCTGTGAGAAATTATATCAGAGCTATGATGAAAAAAAAATGCTAAGTCATTTCAGTAGACTACTGTAAAACACTGATCACCGTTCTAAATTTGAACCATGGCAATCCAACCTCATTTCTCATACTGTATATAATAATATGAGAAAGTAAAATAAAGAAATTGTAATCAATGGTGCTCGCAACAGAATTCAAAATGATTGAGACACAGAACATTATAAATAATGTCCAGCAAGCAGGATACCAAACCACCTTTATATTACAACATTTCCACAAAAGTATAACTATCAATAACCCAATAAACAAAACCACAAAATATCTATAGGGCGATATGTTACATTCCATACTCACAAACATCTATAATAATAGCCAACTACTTAAGAAACTCTGGCATCCAAACATATTACTGTAATTCCCCTAACATAGGCTCCACCATAAAAGTCCACTATCTAAAAATAATCCTACTATCATAAAACCCACTAACCAAAACAGAGAATAAAAGGCAATATATTCCGTAGAGTGTAACAGCTGCCAAGCCAAATACGCAGGGGAGACAGGAAGGAGAGTCAGCAATAGAATATATGAACATAGACGCAACGTTATTAATCAAGATAATATGTCTCTAATTTTCCAATACTGCAAAGGAACAGGTCACACTTTCGCATTAGGAGAACCTAGAATACATTACAATAACATAAACAGCAAATATCAAAGGCTTATAATTGATTCTCTATTATTCAGAAAACACAATAGCATTAATAGAAAATAGATTTGCCCGAAACATATAACACAATATATCCTAGTACCAGCTAATAATATCAACAATACGTAATATGTAATAGCCAATAACTATTATAAAACTACTTAAATAATAGAATTTCTAACCTATAAGATAATTCATAGAATATAGCAAACAATAGTAGAATATGTGTAAATACCTTAACCAAAAAAAAATGTCTTAAGAAAACAAATAATATGCAAAACTTCCTAATGTATATATATATATATATATATATATATATATATATATATGTACATAGAATCATAATAGTTTTAGCATCAGGCGACGTTATATTTTCTTGATATAGTGTATATGTTTCTCCTGTAGAAGGGCGGACAAGCTCGAAAGCTCGAGAAGACCAGAATAAAAGATACTCATCCCCATAAACGTTTTACTTTGATATCAGAAATCAATGATAATATTAAGGTTTTGCCACAAGCAATGTGAATCGTAAAAGACAGCGGCGAGAGATGCGGTATACACCGCCTCAACATAACTTTCATTGCCTGATAAAATGCCAGTGAAACGGAAAGCATAAATTAAATTTCACGATTTATAATAGACTGTTAATCTCAGGATGCGTGGACTACTTCACCAATACTTAAAAATAGTATGGCTTTTCATTAGGTATATATTTCTAAAGTATAGGGGATGAAACATATACTAAATTCGAGCCCCGCGGCGGGCGAAATTGTTGCGTTCCCTGGTTTGGATAGATGAAAAGGGAGGATACACGATGTGACTTATTAAAGTTTCCTTACTTAAGTATATATATATAGCAATTTAGGCCAACAACCCCATGTATATAACCCGCAGCAAGACCTTAATGTTGTATAATGGTAAATATGATGGAATAACGCACTGAAACACATAAAAGTACAAACATTACTAAAACCTGACAGATAATTACCCTCAAAGTAGCCCTAATAAAGTCGTAATTTTGCAACTGTTGCTGTGTCAATATATCACAGCAAAGATATAGTACACAACTCTATTTCAACAGAGTCGGTTGTTCTATAATTTGTACACTTTGTAAAATTAAGGTGTGGGGGGTAGTACCATAAAGCAAAAAGGAATGAAATATGTATGAGAGAAAACAAGAAAATTTCTCTAGATATTTATTTAAATAAATTAAAATTTGGGAACATGTCTATACTGACGAGATATGCTATTTACATAGTAAAAATTTAGATAGAGGTGACCTGAAGTTACTTTATAGCCCTTTAGGGCCCATGCGAAATCTAGGTTGGTTACTACACAAAAAGGGGGGGGGGCGCTAAGTCATAATGACAAATGGCTTACCTTTTTCTCGAAAGTGCCGGCAAAGGTCTGATCTCCCGTCTGAAGACTGTCCTCTCACTGAGCGACTCCGATCCAATCTGCCTTTTGGCCAAGAAACCCTCTTTTATTCATGTCTCTCTCCGTTTCCATTCGCTGCCGAGCCAAAGTTTCTATTGGCTGGCATTTTCATTCGCCGAAAGAAACACCAATCAAAATGGCCAACGGCTCCAGTATCAATTTCATAGACGCCCCAGGCCTCTCCCATCAAAATAGAACATATAGTATTACCAAAACAAAAAAATCTAAAGAGAGAAACAGCTACGGCGATAGTGTAAAATTTCAGACGCCAGGCCCCCCCTTCCACATGGATTGAAATACTATCCTCCCCTTTTCTCGGGACGGTATATATATATCGCCCCCCCTCCGTCTTAGCTAAAAATCGACACAGGCCCCTTTTCACTTGAACTGTAATATAACGCTTTCCTTTCTCGGGAAGGATATTTTATAAGGTTCAGTCTTTTAGAGATCTTCCTTCTCCATTTTTTTTTTCTGGTCACCTTTACCTAAATTTTTGGTGAGGGGAATATATGTACATATGAAACAACAGCTTCCAGCGCGGATGTCTCTGGGTGTCACTGGTGTCTTCTTCATCAGGCATCAGCTTTCGGCATGGAAGTCTGGTGTCATCAATTGTCTAGGTTTCTGGGCAAAAAGTGATCTGTAAGTCTATGTGGGAGGGAAGCCATGTATCCATTTGATTTGATTATACATACGCCTTCTGTTGGGGTATGGTTACAAAAACGTGCCCCAACAACAGCACCCATGGTTTCAAGGTCTTCTCGGCGATCTTCAGTTTGTCTTCCCTAACTTGCCCAGCATCTCCACCAAAATGCCACGTGGAAAATTAGGGAAGACAAAAACTTCAGGAGGAAACAAAATTTATTTCAGGCAAGGACAAACTAAGAAAAGGTAAACAAAAGATAAGCAACGAGGGAAATTTACAGAGTCACCAGATATAAAAATAAAAATGACCACTCTGTTGAATAAAAAATAATAAAATTAAGAAATACTATGTTACATAAATTAAATTAATACATACTATGTTACAATATATTTACCTGCTCTTGTTGGTTATCCTGAATATTTTCTGATGTATTAGCTTCAGTAAATATTACATCTCTGCTTATGATAATTTTTCTAGCAATAGGATCCCACATTCTATAATTTTTGTTAGTTTCAGTATATCCAACAAAAATGTACGAATACTCTTTTTGTCTAATTTCTTTCTGTTATCTTTTGGTATATGCGCATAAGCGTTACATCCAAAAGTTTTCAAATGTAAGATGGAGGGTTTTCTCTTGTACCATATTTCATAAGGTGTAGAATTTCCCAATACTTTAGTAGTACATCTATTTAAGAGATAGACTGCTGTGTTTATGGCTTCAGCCCACAGTTCAAGCGGCATTTTTCTTCCATGTAACAAGCATCTAGCTGATTCAACTATTGTTCTGTTATCTCTTTCAGAAATTCCATTCTGTTCTGGGGTATATGGAGCAGTGAGTTCATGAACAATTCCTAGAGATTTTAGATAATCAGAAAAATTCTTATTTAAGAATTCTGTGCCATTATCTGTTCTGAATCTTTTTATTTTATTTCCAGTTTCAGTCCTAACTATTTTTACAAATTCTTTAAATTTCTCAAGTACATCTGATTTATGCCTAATGAAGTAGGCCACTCTAAATCTTGAAAAATCATCCTTGAATGATACAAAATATAATGATCCACCTGGTGATTTTTTACTCATTGGTCCACAAACATCTGAATAGATCAGCTCTCCTGGATAGGTCGAATTTGGACTTGTTGACGCGTGAAAAACTTTTCTATTTTGTTTTCCATAGATGCATGCTTCACATAGTAAAGAATCAGGATTTCTCTAATTTTAATGTTTTCTTCAAAAACATTATTTTCAAACATTTGGGTTAATTTTATAGGATTTACATGACCCATTCTTTGATGCCATATATCTAGACTTAACTGAGCAACATGAGTTTGTGAAGATTGCTTTGCTTTAATAAATATTCTATAAAGATTTGAATTGTCCTTTATTCCAGTAACTAGCACTTTCGAATTTTTTGTCAATTTTATCTGATTTCCTTTACAAATGAGCGTCAAACCATGTTTTGTTGCAGTAGATATTGAAAAAAGATTGGTCTCCAATTCAGGTATATAGAGAACATCCAAAAGAGTTGCATTAATTTCCTGACTATCAACATAAGAGAGAATATCAATATTTCCCTTACCTTTTGCATAGATCTTCTTTCCATCTCCAAGGCACACAGGATGAACACCTTCTGGTATTTCTTCGAACGTAGAGAACCATTCTCTTCTGAAAGTCATGTGATCCGTTGCTCCAGAATCTGCAATCCAGGAATCCTTTGTTTCAGCGAGGAAGGCACTTGTCTCAGCTGAAAAAGCACAGCTATCATCTCTGGCTGAAGAACTTGGCTGTTGTCCTTTTTGTTCTTCCTTTCTTTTATAGCATTCTTTCCACCAATGTCCTTTCTTCTTGCAATATCCACAGTGTGTGTTCTTCTTTTTATCTTTAATTGATTGTTGATGCTGCTGTTGTTTGTTGGAAGCTGTTGAATTTCTGTTGAACTTTGAAAAAGTCATCAAGGCATTAATGTAGCTGCTGTATTGTCCGTGAGGTCAAGCGACGTACGGACCTCTGTGGTGTTGATCTCTTGGCGGAACGACTTGGAAGTCGGACTCGGGCCCCCCCACTACTTTTCCCTCCCTCGACGAGAATGGGTGCTTCTAAACCGCTTTAGGACAGGACAGGGAAGGTGTGCAGAGCTGATGAAGTTATGGGGCTACACCAAAGATCCAAATTGTGCCTGCAACGTCCCACAATCAATGTCCCATATACTAGATGACTGCCCGCTGTACAAATTCAATGGAGGAATCTCCAATCTCCACTCTGTCACCCCGGAAGCCCTGAACTGGCTGAAGGCCTTGCCTCTCAGACTTTAGTGACCGAGAAGTCCTCACTTCTTTTTTCTAGATTTGATTCATTTTGTCTCCTCTCTTATTGTAAAGACGTTGCTGTATCACCTCATAAGCATAAATAAATAAAATCAAGGCATTATCTGGTTTAAAATTTCCTGAAAAATCCCAATGATCCTGTAAGCTTTCTTCTTTCAGTAATCTTGCCGTCAAGTTTTCTAGAGTCTTTTCTTCTGATGAAACTGAATCCCACGCTGTTATGAAATTCTTGTATTTATCAGGCAAGCTGCAAATTATCTTTGTAATTAGGGCAACATCAGAGATTGGCTCACCTAGATCTTTCATTTGTTGTGCCTGAGTTTCAACTTTGGAAATGTGAGAAGCAATGTTATCATTTGGATTCATTTTATATTCGAAAAATCTTTGTTGCAGCAAATATTTGTTTGTTTCAGATTTCAGTTCATATATTGTTGATAATTTCTTCCACATTTCTGCTGAAGTCTGGCAATTAACAATCTGTTGAAGATATTTAAACTCTAGAGCAGTAGTGATCAGCATTTTGGATTTTGCAACTTTCTTTTTCCATTTAGAGAATTTTGCAATATCCTCTATTTCAGATTTTACTTCAGAGCCATCAGTTATACTGAGAAGATTTTTTTCTTCTAGAATAATCTTCATTTGAAATTTCCATAGATGAAAATTATCGCCGTTAAATTTTTGAATTTGTGGAAGTTCAGTTGTCATCTTGAGCAAACAAACGAATTTCAGCTTAGATAAACAAAAATATTTGATACCAACCAAGCTCTGCTGCCATGTAAGAGAATCAGAGGCTGGATCTCAAAAGTATTGTTTAATTAACAATAATATTATATTAAGATGACAAGGAACAAAAAAGAGTCACAAAAGGCAAGCGTAGTGGCAGACAACAAAAGCAAAACTGAAACTTATACAGGTACGGCAGGTTGGAGTGGCGCCAGGTCACGTGATGTCTGGGGGAAGGTGGCGTTGCTAAGCAACAGCCGATGTGCGAAGTTACTACTCTCCAACACTTCATTTCTATTATACTCAAACTGGACGACAACCAGAAAGGTCAACGTTATTATAAACATAAATACATTATTATACCTACGGAGTATATGTGTTATTATTAAAATAACGTACAAAACATAGTATGATGTATGAATTCGTAACCTTTTTAGTTATACATGTTATTTATTATTGATATTAAAGATACAATATAATTTATAAGTTTGTTAACCTAGTATATGTGAAACACAAAGAACAATAAATATTATATTCAAGAGCTCATCTATAGCTATTGCTACTCTGTGGATAATATTCCAACAATAAATACATTTTTCCTTACACTATTTCTATTGGCTGTATGATAGAGACATGTCTGTACCGTATGAAACTAGGTTGAGGTATTTTTATACCGTACCATGCCTCTATTTGTACCTCTTAGTGTGATTACAATTCCGATAGAAAGCGTGAAATACCCTAATGGGATGGCTAACACAAAAGAGGGCCTAATGAAAATCTGGATAAGATTTCGACTTCATTCTTGTGGAGATGGATCTCTTGTCCTTGGGGGGAGAAATCACCCAAAAGGCGGAAGAGCCGAATTTATTTAGTTAACGGCATAGACGGAAGAAGGCTCTGGCAATTCACTTCTGTATCAAGCACTGCTTAGAAAACTATATGGTACCCATAATGGATTAGAAAAGATGTTGATTTTTGGTCGAATTAAAGGAGGAAGAGCTGAAATGTGCTGGCTAGAAGGGGTCAAGAAAGTTACCAGGTCAAAATATGAGGTGAGAGCGATGGTCACTAACAGGCAAAATTGGAGAATGGTTGGCCCTATATTCACAAAGAGTCGAACTCGACTTGATGGATAGTAAGCATCATGTCCCTACCATAGGTCATACCATACTTGGCTAACTTGGCTGTGACCTCACTTCTCGGAATAGGACGCTAGTGCCATATCATTTCCGGCCATATGATTTCTATTATGTCAAAATATAATTTTTAGCCTATATTGGCTTTCCAGTCGTCGAATTCAATACTTTGGAACAAGAAATAATTACTAAGGAAATTTCGGAACAGTAGAAGAATTTTTAAAAATACAAAAATATTTTCTCACAATGAGTTTCTTTTTATTTTAAAATGCTAGAGTTCGAGCGATAATCGCTCTTCAACGGGTTTAATAAAAAAAAAACATCGACTCTATCTTACTATATATTATCGCTTGAAAGCTAGCATTTTAAAATAAAAAAGAAACTCATTGTGAGAAAAATTCTGTATTTTTTAAACGTTTTTCACAATTTTATCTTGAGTAGAAGAATGTATTCCCCTGTTACGAATCTGATAAATGTTTTAAATCAAGAAACATTTTAATTCTCATTTACACTTTTGCTTTCTATATTTTATCCACTAGCTGAAAGAGAATGGCTGGTAACAACAATTCTATTCTTGAAGAGTCTGCTTGCGCGTTATATTTTCCAGCAACTCGACGATGTCCGGGTTGTACTTAACAAAAGTGATGTATTGTTCCAACGTAACCTTTCCTTTGTTATGTTCATCCATCTGGGAGAACATGTACTTAGCACGACGTGAGGGGACGCAGTTGAGTGGACAATCCATGTGGATATCCTCTCGACGTAGATACATCCCGGAGATCACCCGCTCTAAGTCATCGTAGGTGATGTAGCCCTTCATCGCCGGGTCCAAGGTGCGGAAACTCCAGGCAATCTTCTCTTCTACCGTACCGGTGTTCGCGATGATATACACATTCATGAAATCCTTGAATTCCACGTAGTTCTTGAGCTTCGTGTCCATTGCCCGGAATATGCTGTCTAACACCCTATACGGATCGTTATGTGGAAATAAATGAACGAAAATTTGCATGAAAGTAGTTTTCTTCATCCGGGAGTTCTTACAAGACGATTCGAAGGTGGCATACCAATTTTTGATAACCTTCCGGTTGATTTTAGTACGTTTGTGGTAGTAATAGAGTTCGGTCTCGGTGAGAGGTCTGGAGTTGATTTCGCCCATCTTCGATGTATCGATATGATTGACCTGGCGAAGGAAGAAGACACAAGAAGGAATTTTCGAAATTCTTCTCCCAAGTGAACAGATGCGGTTTCAAAACGAAGCAAATTTTCGAACTGTCTCTCAACCGCGTCAATTCAACAATCGTATAATGGCCGCTATATCATCACCATGGAATGGACAAAGAGGTGCTAGATAGAACAGTGTTTGGCGTTGTATTATATAATATTCTTCCTGTATTTTATTTTCTAATTTTTATATGGCATGACAGAGTGTAATGACAATTTTTACACTACAATGTAAACAGGGGTCGATCGAGGAGGTCGTCCCGGGCGCTCGGTTAAAGGAAACTCCGCAAAAAAGGCCGCAAAGTGGCAAATAATCTTGATGACACCTGTCGTGTTTTCTACCTATTGGTTGCCTCAAATATCAGACACCATAAAAGATAAGGTTTTATTTTGACACACAAATTCAACAACTCTTCAGCATACACCATATATCTCTATCCTTTTATATTTGCATAAATTTTCTTTTCTCTCTCTCCTCTCTCTCTCTCTCTCTCTCATGCAATATATAAATATTTACTGCATTTTTCTTCTTTATTAAAATAAATACTAAAAATCAGCATGTATAATCACTACAATATCAAAATAACAATTTAAAACTTCCTTTTATATTATTTTAATTATAGATGGAAATTTTGCCGGGAGGAAATTGATCTTAAGAGACAAGGGTCGCCTCTCCCGTCAAAATAGACGTCTAAAACCAGACGCCATCTATTGACCGTCGCCGCAACTAGCGGCCTCGGGTCGGTGACAAAGCCACAACACCAGCTTTGGCAAACTGAAAAGCGTCCACCTAGAGACCATGGTTTCGGGCTAATGGCCCTCGTCAGTCTAGGGCGGACTTTATTCCATGAGATCCACACGAGATCTAATGGAATCTTGACAATCTGCCAAAGAGGTGTTTAGCTTTTCAGTTTGCCAAAGCTGGTGTTGTGGCTTTGTCACCGACCCGAGGCCGCTAGTTGCGGCGACGGTCAATAGATGGCGTCTGGTTTTAGACGTCTATTTTGACGGGAGAGGCGACCCTTGTCTCTTAAGATCAATTTCGTCCCGGCAAAATTTCCATCTATATAGCCCAGCCACTTTGCCAGCTAA
Organism: Cordylochernes scorpioides; assembly: GCA_030710605.1. Lineage (NCBI taxonomy): Eukaryota > Metazoa > Arthropoda > Arachnida > Pseudoscorpiones > Chernetidae > Cordylochernes > Cordylochernes scorpioides. The sequence continues at coordinate 50,898,387 of CP092882.1, forward strand.
ACACCTCTTTGGCAGATTGTCAAGATTCCATTAGATCCCGTGTGGATCTCATGGAATAAAGTCCGCCCTAGACTGACGAGGGCCATTAGCCCGAAACCATGGTCTCTAGGTGGACGCTTTTCAGTTTGCCAAAGCTGGTGTTGTGGCTTTGTCACCGACCCGAGGCCGCTAGTTGCGGCGACGGTCAATAGATGGCGTCTGGTTTTAGACGTCTATTTTGACGGGAGAGGCGACCCTTGTCTCTTATTATTTTAATTATAAAACTATTTTAGAGGCGTAATATTCTTTTTAAAATAAAACAATTTCTACTGTCCTTACTGCGATGGAAAAATTAAAGGGAGGGCCTGGCTCATCAGTGGTGAACCCTCCCAGCGGTTTCGCCAGTTTAATCTACCATACCGCTGTTATATTGCATTTATGTACAATTGTTTTGCCTTCTACATGCTTTGGGATTAGCATTTTAAGGCATCACTCATGTTTAGGTGTCTCCAAGCGCCCGCCGCAGGGGAGGGCCAAGGAGAAGGCTGGAGAGGCGCCGACAGAAGTGGGCACCCCGGGGGAGAGAAGGCGAGTGCGCGCCGATTCTGAGGGAACCAAGGCAGCGCCGAGCACTACTCCGGCGCCGTAGGCTACAAAAATAGTAAAGGGAACATTTCAGGGATCAAGCGATCGAGACCCAGAACCCAGGAGGTCTGGTCTTTATCGTCTGGCTTTTATCTCTATATTGCATTTATGGAACTTCCTTTTATAGGTGACTGTTGTATGACTTTTGGAATGGGTATTTTAGAAGAACTATGGACATAAGCTTTTAGGACAGCAGAATTAAATATAATTATAAATATATAATATGCTTCGAGCAATCGCTCTTCCGCAAATATCAAATTGTGTCTTTTATTAGAACAATAATGTTACGATGTACTAGAGCGCCATCTGTTATCAAATTATAAAACTATTTTAGAGGCGTAATATTCTTTTTAAAATAAAACAATTTCTACTGTCCTTACTGCGATGGAAAAATCAAAGGGAGGGCCTGGCTCATCAGTGGTGAACCCTCCCAGCGCGAAGCATATTATATATTTATAATTATATTTAATTCTGCTGTCCTAAAAGCTTATGTCCATAGTTCTTCTAAAATACCCATTCCAAAAGTCTTACAACAGTCACCTATAAAAGGAAGTTCCATAAATGCAATATAACAGCGGTATGGTAGATTAAACTGGCGAAACCGCTGGGAGGGTTCACCACTGATGAGCCAGGCCCTCTCTTTAATTTTTCCATCGCAGTAAGGACAGTAGAAATTGTTTTATTTTAAAAAGAATATTACGCCTCTAAAATAGTTTTATAATTTGATAACAGATGGCGCTCTAGTACATCGTAACATTATTTTAATTGTTAAGAGATTAGTTGTAATATTTGGACGCGAAGGAGAGGAATGGGAGAGATGCCCCAAAAAGTCTTGTCGACCCTGACAACACTTGAGACAGTCTGACTGTATAATTTGTCCTAAGCCTGGGGAAACTGACGTAAATTATTACAGGTTACCTACCTATCAACGTATGCCTACTCGATCAGAGGACGCTACAAGATCCTAAACCTAAGATACGATAGCATTAATAACTCGTCTTGTATTGCGCCTAAATCATAGTATCGTTTTTGTTAGAAATATAAGATTTATTGTGGGAAATTGTTACAAATTGTTCATTCAGACCTCTAGTATATAGCCCCTACTTTTACAAAATTTCAGCTAATAGATGGATTTCATGATGAAAGAACGACTCATCTTTTGAGGCTAGCACCATGCAGTTCTTGGTATCTTCTTTAGAATGGAAGTGTGTTTCTGACATCGGTCAAAAAGGATACTAAGAAAGAGCCATATCCGCTTAATACATTAGGTGTGATAGGACATTCGTTAGAAGGTCATTTGTCCCGTTTTTCTTCAAAAATATTTTAACTACTCAGAAATCAAATAAGAGAGTGTGTACAACGGAATTATTTGAGATTCTTCGGTAACATCGTGCGACGCAGGGGAATGGAGTACACCATACTGACCGGAAAGACGTCTGGGCGACGCATACCTGGACGTCCGCCGACACGATTCGTGGACCAATTAAAGGAGCTCACTGGCTTGACGGTCGCCGAGATGGTACATCAGGCTCAAGACAGAGATGGCTGGCGTCGCATCGTGTCTGGGATGTAATACGTACAGTGGGCCACAACGTTCAATCGCGAATAAAATGATTTATGGTTCTGTTGCGCCTTTGATTCCAGCAGAATGTTCACTGCTAGGATGCTGAAACCTTAGGATTTAACTAACAATCCACGTGCTCTGACAACATTTTTCAACAATACTTTCATTCTTAATAATATCGACTTTCAAAACAGACGCAATATGATTATTTGGCGTTTGAGACTTCCCAATACGTCAACCATGAGTGAAGTAGCATTTGATGGCTTTAACTAAGCAGTGTTGGCTACCAGCCAGTTTGTAATATCTAAAGAGAAGAAAACACTGCGTCGTAAAGAGTTCTTTCCAAAACTTCATTTGCATACCTTACAAACATTAAAATTATCAGGTTATTTACATATATTAGTTAGAACTAATAAAAAAGAGTTTTGCTAATTAATCTATCTTTTACTGGATATTCAAATAGCTGCTCTTAGCTTCCTCTATAGTCCTCTTCTGACTCTACTATGGCTCTCTTCTTGGCCTCTCCTCTTTATACTTTTCTTGTCACTTATCCAGAGTAACTCTGCCAGTCCTAAACCCAGATGAAAAAGGAGGAGGGGGAGCAGTAACAAGCTCACTAAAAAATCTTATAAGTTATAAAACCTATAAAGACTTATCAAGAGTAACTATACCTAACATTAGTCTCCCACTAATATTGAACAGCTAACACCTATCTCAGGTATACCTGTTTGTTTATGTTTTACTCTGTGATATAGAGCTCTCGACAAGGCCTTTAAATACTGCTCTACCTCAACTTGGAACAGCATGCATTCCTATGAGAACAGAGTCCAAGATGGCATGTACTATGGAACCAATTATGCATACTTGAGAGACTCATGGCACATCCTGGAATTTCTATCGCAAATATTTCAATGAGAATCTCACCCATTTCCTGTTGTTGTTTCTTATCCCCTAGTGTGAAAATTACACGAATTCCACGAGTCCATGCTTCTTGAGCTGTTTGATCTCATGGAATGGGGTATAGGGGTGCAGCTTTCGTTGATCATGGAACCATGATCCAGGCACACTTTGGTGAAAGTCTTACTTTGCCTGTAGTTTGAGGCCGTTTCTAACATGGAAGCAGACACCTTTGCTGCCGACTCTAACATGAGTATAGATGCAGCTCCTCCGTATCCCTGGAGAGGGACCCTTGCTGAGGTCCATCAACTGGGTTAGTTGAACTCTGGGTTTTTTAAGAGGTCTTTCTCCTCTTCTAACAATGCTGCTGTTGGTCCGCAACTGCTTATTCGTCAGAGTTATTCTGCATTTTTCACAGCTGGCCTTCATATCTGAAGGTCGTTCCCCTATCCACCACCTGGAGACATGCCCTGTAGCAGCCAGCTCTGCTGAGGGAACCCATTTCCTCAAGGTTTGAAGTGTGCTACTGTATATATATACATATGGAGTTTTACAGGGCTGCTCAAGAGAAGAAACATTATGAAAAGAGAGCCATATGTAAATGAACAATCACCTGTAAATTACTAACTCATCTTTTCTAAGCAATTATGCACCTGGGCGAATCCTGTGTAGAGAATAGGTCATCAATAAAAGGTGAAAACTGGCGAAACCACTGGGAGGGTTCACCACTGATGAGCCAGGCCCTCCCATTAATTTTTCCATTGCAGTAAGGGCAGTAGAAATTGTTTAATTTTTAAAAGAATCATACGCGTCTATAATAGTTTCGAATTTTCATAACAGATGGTGCACTAATGCATCATAATAAAAGGCTTGTTGTTGTTATATATACACAAGGAGTTTGGGTTATAAATCTCAATGAACCCTTGCCAATCATCAGCATATAACTCCTGACAGTTGAAGTTCAAGTTTGGAATAAGCCTAAATCAATGTTGGGTTGGTATATATTTCAATAGATGGTGCTTTGCCATCTAAAATGTTCATTTGGTACCCAGGGTATATTTCTTAATTTTACTGCCTCTGATCTTCTTATCTTACTTTATACATTTTCAAGCGTACTTATGCAAATTTAGTCTTAACTAGTTGTTTCTTCTGATAATGCACACAATTTGGATTATAGATTATAAACACAAGGTAATAAGACCAAATCCAAATAAATAAATAGTGTGTGGCATTTCAGTAACAGCGTTGTTACCAAAATGTCACACACTATTTATTTATTTGGATTTGGTCTGATTACCTTGTGTCTGTTTCTTCATTTTTCAAGAAACGCCTTTGACCACCTTGGCTAAGGTGCAGCCTGCACCATGCTGATGAGCAGTCTGAAATGGTTAAGTGACCAATAGTTTGGAATGAATCAATATTTAATTAATATTTATACTAATAAATGGCCCTCTAAGTGGTTCTTCCTTTGGGAGATCAATAAAGAGATGATACAACAACATCTGAACATTCAAGAAATGTGGATGATCCTAGCTATTGGAGATTGTTCAAGTCAGCGTTGATTTTATAGAAGTGGTGGCCATTTCAGAAATAGGGGGTCATTAATCAGATGTACAATGGATCCTCGCAATAGCAAAAAAAGGGACAAGAGAACCTTTGCCACAGAATAATAAACTTTCTTTTTTTTTTGCTTATCCCTAGTACATGTGGTACAGGCCATGATAATCATGGTGGGTAAAAGTTGGCGACTGCTCTTACTGAAAATGCACCACATGTCTATACATGTAAAAAGCAGTTCGACTTTGCACTTACAAATGTGCCAGAGCCCCTTTTGGTTACTTGCACTCGCTGGTGGGTTGGACTTTTGCAAGAATCGAGGTCCACTGGAGCATTTTTTTTTTAAATCAGAAAAAAGTGCCCAAGGCAGGAATTGAACCCGGGTCGTAGCAGTCGAAAACCAACGGTTTAGACCATCCTTCCACCGACCCCCTATAATAAAATTACTTTTAAAGAAATAGAGACAGTTCATTTTATCTCTGATTCAGATTTTCCACCAGAATCAGAATCTATTTGTTTTGTGGAGTCCATGATTTAAATTAAAATAACTGCTTTGTATTTTTTGGTACATATGAAACCAGTGTTCTCTCTCTTTTCTTGAATCCAAAAATGGAAGAGTGAGTTGAACGTAGTTTTTGTAGCAAAAAATTGGGGGAATTTCCGTTTTATTTTTATTTATTGTTCATAATAAACT
>CP092882.1:50903822-51058320 GCA_030710605.1 Cordylochernes scorpioides
AGGGCCATCCAATAAATAAGTTTCCCTATTTTTTTTCTGCAAACGAAACGTTGTAAAAATTAGTTAGTATGGAAGAAATGGTCACTAGGATGCGTTGGAAGCTGGTGACCTTCAAAATCACGCTACTCGTACGCGCAAGTCCGTAGCGCTTCAGTTTCCATGGAGCTACCACTGGTGAACGTGTCCACTTGCGAACTCCGTTCTGTAATTCGTTTTTTTTCACGGCGAAAAATGAAACTGCGGTCAATATTCATCGCAATTTAGTGTCAGTGTATGGTGAAGAATGTATGAGCATCCAAATGGTTCGCCGATGGCGTTCATGGTTCTTAAAAGGACGGCAAAACGTGCATGATGACGAGCGAAGCGGCAGACCCGTTACTGCTACGGACAATGCAGCCGTTGCTGCTGTTCGGAATGTGGTGGAAGCTATCGCCGCGTCACCATTGACGAAATACTGATTCGACTGCCTCCTGGAATCGAAATTGGACGCTCTTCGATTGGAACAATCATGTCAGATATTTTGAATTTTCGCAAACTCTGCGAAAGATGGGTCCGACGTTTGCTCTTGGAAAATCAAAAGCAACAACGGATGGAGGCAGCCCGAGCTTTCCTGGAAATGCATCAAAGAGATGGAGATCAACTGTTTTCCCGTATTGTCACTGGAGATGAAAGGTCACAATCTCTGCAGGCAAAGTTATGGCTATGGAAAACTTCAAATGAGAAATTTTCACACATCCACCTTATTCTCCGGAACTTGCCCCAAGCGACTTCCATCTTTTTCCAGCACTCAAGTGGCACCTTGGAGGCAAGCGCTTTGCGAATGATGACGAAGTGCAGGCGGAGGAAAACCACTGGCTACGAAGACAGGACACGGCTTGGTACAACAGTGGTATCAAAAAATTGCTACAACGGTACCAAAAATGTTTGGACAGAATTGGTGATTATTTAGAGAAGTAGTCTATGAGTTGTATAATGAAAATAAAATAACTGCATAATTGTAAATAATGTGGTTTATTTGTTAAAAAATAGGGAAAATTATTTATTGGATGGCCTTCGTACATTTTTGGCTAATTTCTCAGGAGCTCTGACTCTCCCCTCCCCCCCCCCCCCCTATCTTAATTTTCTTATCGCCTTCCTCGAAAAAATGAGGCAAAAAAAAAATAAAAATTATATAATATTCCAAATAATAAAAAAAATTGAAAATTAAAATTATAATTAAAAGTTATTATTCAAATTATTATTTTAATTGACGAATATTATTTGAAAGTATTAAAACAGAATAGCTGCTTATTTATTAAAAAAAAAGGAAATTTATTATAATATTATAAATTATATACAAAATTAGGAGTAAAAGGAGGTGAAGATATGGGCTGGTTTGACAATGAAGTATGCTCGAAGTCCCCTTCTTTCTTGTCGAGGCAGCTTCATCATTGTCCACCAGCTTTCTATTAGGTACTGTGGGTGAACTTTGTGGAGGCCGCAGGAGTGGCCTCTACACGTCCACCAATTAAATGGATTATTATTTAAATATTTTGGTTTTACTCGTAGAGATGCATATGCAGCTTCAATTAATATGTCAGTTATGAGAGAAACTACACAGTTTATATCGTTTATATTTACTATTTTACCTAATTTCATCGTTGCCTCATTTATCCTAGGCACCTTGATTGCCTGCTCATATTTTTGCCAATTGGCTCTTTTTTCTTGAAAATACCATGTAGAATTATTTTCATGTAATAAACTTTCTGTTTCCAGACTAATGTCGAATGAGATTGCGTGATGGTCTGTAATTAGCGAAAGATTTAACGTTTTCTATCCATTAACAAGTACATGAGCATGACTATTAGTAATAGTAAGATCTATTATACTTAATCCTCGACATGTTTTGTTTCGATTGTTATGTATGAGCATATTGTGAAAATCAATTATAGGTTGAAGTCTTCTACCGTTTTGATTAATAATATTATCAAACCACATCTGACTTCGAGCGTTAAAATCTCCAGCTAAAATCAATGGATTTGTGTTAAAAATTTTAATTAATTTATTAAGGAATTGAACATGACAGGTATCCATTTTATTAGGGTGTATATAAATATTTGAAATAATAATTTGCCGTTTAGTAGTTTGTACTGATATAGTGGTTGCAAATGAATTTGAAAACTCTGTAATTAATTTACATGATAAGAAAGGGTTTGTAACGATTGTTGCGGTATATATTGGAACTCCCGGTATATTTGCATAATATATTTTTGAATGCATATTAAAGATTACTTCATTATTTATACTATATGGTTCTCTTGAACTATAATCATATCATATTTTTCCTTAGAAATAAATTCCCTTATTTCATTATTAACCAAATTGCTTTTCCGCGTATTTTGTTTTAGATTTTTTAATTTGAACATTAACCAAAAAACAAGAATAAATTTATTCTAATCCAAAGTAACAATATCATGATCTAAATCTACATAACATGTTCTTTGTATCTCATATTTCATTTGTTGAAGGAACACAGGACATAATTTGTCATTAGAACGATGATTATTGCTATTCCTATATTTAGGATGTGTAGAGCAATTTATGCACTTCGGTAAGGATTGACAGTTAACATGTTGGTCATTGTCTCCGCAATTTTTACATTTTCTGATGGTACATGAATTTTTACTATGACCATAACTAAAACAGTTTTGACATTGACGTACAAGCACCTTATCCTTCATATATGTAACCTGTATGTCTGTATATATACGTTGTAATTTCTTCATAATTTGGTATGTTGCCGGGGAAATGCAGAAAACAACATCCTGTACGTCAGTATTTGATCTCATAGCGAACAGAACCTTTATCTTCTTCTCTCGACCTTCTAACTCTGAGTTCATATTGCATAAAAGCGAAGGAAATTCCTTAATATCTGTAGATTTAGTAATTGACTTAAGAACAATAGTAGGATCTAGTGGTTTTGGTGCATAAATTAATGCTTTTTGATTTACTTCATCAATCTTTTTAAACTCTTCAATCAATGTATTCAATTTTCACCTGAATCAACTTTAAGTATTACGCCAGATTTTGATTTTATTATTTTATTTATTTTGACTTTAGATCTCTCATTTCTCATCTTTTAATACCATTATTTACTTTGCCTAATACATCAGCCGGGGAAGCATTTAACTTGGATTTAGATATTATTGTTTTATCCGTTACGTTTTGATTTTGCATAACTATTTTATCGTCTTCACTAGTAACTCGCGTAGCTTGAGCATATGACCTATTATAAAATTGACTTGAAGGAGATATATTCTTTATTGATTCATCCAGATTTCCAAGTCTATCACAGATAGAGTCATTAATTACAGCGATATCTCCCATTGTATCCATCAATATATTCAATTGCTTTAGCAAACCCTGAACAATTGTAAGATCATTTTGATTTATGGTTTTATTTGTAGGTGAGTACTTATATTTTAATGTGTCAGCAATTTGTTCCGAGATGATCTTATGCTGAATCCTACATTCCTCAGTACGTTTTTCAATTTTATCGACCATATTTAAACTTGACTTATGCAAATTTCAAAGCAAAAATTAATTAATCAGGTACCGCAAAGGCGGCACCCTACTATTTCTCAATATAAATTTCAATAAATTTTACCTAATATGAATTTAGAGATAGTTTAAATGTGAAATTTAGTCAATATTTACCAATAACTGCAGAACGAGGCGACGCACGTCCACCTTCAACAGCGTTGAACAGGGGCATAGGCTTGAGACCATAGTTGCTCTAATGGAAAGTTCTAATTGTAATAGGTCAATACCCAAATTCTTGTCTATGGCTCTCATGATCTTTTTTCCAGGGTCTCCATCAATCTTGACATTTGACAAATTCTTCGTCACTTACCCTTTCCGATCGACGCGAGTGCTTTTTCTTGCAGACGTTCCTTCTTCGTCACTGCCGATCTCATCAAACTGCTTCTGTGCACATGTTAAACAGTGTGTTCTGGTAGATTAAGAAAATCCAATGTCTGTTTTAGTCTCCTCTCGGCACGCCGAGAAACGATTATGGCGCCTTCTCGATTATCATATTGTTATATGTTGGGATGTAAATGGCTTTTGTTCACTAGTGATGCCGTAGAAAAATCCAGAACGAGTTCACATTAAAAGGAGGAGATTTTATTATTACAGTAACAAGGAAGTTGATTGTATAGCGAAATACACGGTAGAATCAAAAAGTTCCCGAACTTTTAAAAAATAAAATATAAACAACTTTTTAAAAATTAAAATCAATTTTACTGTAAACTATAATTTAATTTAGCAACGTCAGTAAATTATCATGCTTAGTTTTCATTTTAGGCATATTTTTGTTGTAAGTATTTAGCTCGCGTCGGTTTCTGCAATTTCATCATTTGAGCAAAGTGCAAATATTAAATTTTGTGTAAATTAAAAAAAGTCTTTCACATAGACATTAGCATTAATGAATGAGGCTTATGAAGACGAAAAATTGTCACGAACGCAAGTTTATTTCTGGTATAAACGTTTTATTGATGGCCGTAAGATCGCAGATGATTCAAGGTCAGGTCGGCCATTGACATCAACAAGGATCGCAATATTGGACAGGTAAGGGATTTAATTGTTGCTGATAGAAAAATTACTATTGATAATATATCAGAAATACTTGGAATTTCGTGTGGTAGTTGTCAAAAAACTATTGGTGATAATTTAAACATGATAAAACTTTGTGGTTATTTTCTCACGAAATTTAACAGATCAACAAAGAGAAACCAGATTATCAATTTAAAAAGATTTAATTAAACTGCAAATAATGATTCTGATTTTTCAAAAAGAATATTAACGATGATGAAACATGGCGCTTTCTTTTTGATCCACAAACCAAAAAACAATCACTCGAATGTCACACACCTAGTTCTCCAAGGAGGAAGAAAGTTTGTCTTGACAAGTCCAAAGGAAGAGTAATACTTGTAGTGTTTTCGATTATCAAGGACTTGTCTATTATGAATTTATTATAGAGGGGAATACTATTAATAAACAGATATACAAAGAAATACTTGTGCGGCTTCGTGATGCGATAAGAAGAAAAAGAAACAAACTTTTTAAATCAAAACAGTGGAAATTGCTACAAGATAATGCCCCTGATCATAGAGCCATTATTGTTCAAGACTTTTTAGCCAAACACTCTGTATCTGTCTTGCCGCATCCTCCTTACTCTTCTGATATCGCCCCATGCGATTTCTACTCCTTTCCAAAACTTAAAATGACGTCAAAAGGGAGGCGCTTTTCGTTGTCATCAAAAGTAATTAAAAATGCGACGGTGGAGCAAAACAAGCTTAGAAAAATTGACTTTTAACTAGCATTCAACAGCCTTTTTCACGCTAGAAAAAAATGTGTAGATAAACAAGGCTCCTATTTTGAAAAATTTCAAGTTTAAATTACTATACTCTGAATAAATAATTAATTTTTAAAAAGTTCGGGAATGTTTTGATCCTTCCTTGGATAAAAGTTTGACATTTTTTTCTCAAGGTGTGTGTATTTTATCACTTTAAATTATATTTATATTATATATATATCAATGCATTATTAATATATATATATATATATGTGATGATTTAAGACCATGGAATTGTTGTAAATAGTCTAGATATCCACTACCACATGTTCCACCCCATGACTGTATATAACTTCTTATGTACTGCACATAGAAAACCTCAACTAACATCAATCTGTACCGCGTAAGAATCTAATAAAGTATTGCAACTGTACAGATAGAAGGAATGGAGAGAGACAGGAGAAAGTTAAGGTTAAAACAAATCAGGTTTAGGACAGAAGTCGAAGCAAGGCCTAGCAAAAGAGGCTTAAAACCAGCCCAACTATAAATAATTTACAAGTCAATACTTCCTGACAGGACAGGGCGTATCTGATATCGAGGAAACCATAAAATCTAAGAGTGACGCCCAATTTCCGGGCCAAGACAGGACGGATTTTCTATCAAAGAAAGCCGCCAGAAGACATCACCTAAGTAGGTCAACCAATAGCCTACGGCCACGTGAAAATGTCCCACCAATTAGGAAAGAATCACCTAAATAGGTCAGCCAATCAGAAAGAAGCAAGGTCGTGGTGTTAAACCAAGGACCTAGAATTGTCAGTCTTCGCTTGGAACTCAACGGTAACACTTGCTCTAAAATCTCTCTCTCCTCATCCCATTCCTTCTTGACGTCAGACGCTTTTAGTGGAATCTCTGTTTGTTTATTTCACCTTTGGCCCAGCTGTGTCGCCTTCCACCACGACTGCACGGGAGAGTTGACATCGAGGTTCGTCGAGCATCAGGTAACACTGGTCCCAGAGGTCCCAAGATATCACAGACTCCCCCGTAACGAAGAGTCGACAGGATAGTGGACGCCAAGGTACAAGTAAGCAAATAGACCACTGTCTGTACAGAAAGATGGAACAGGGAAGAGAGGAGGATTCAAAGGAGCCCATGAAGTCCGATCCCGACTACGAAAGTGGCGAAAACCCCACTTTTTCGAAGAAAGAAAACACTCTCGGTAGGACGCAGGAAATTGTCCCCAGTCAGGAAGACGTCACACCCCCGCCGCCGGTGTCAGATGTCCTGGGGAGGTTGACGACGACGCTACATCAGCTTTCTGCCGTGACCGGACATCGCGAGAGGTGGAATCGCTACGATGGTTCGTACGAGGCGCAGAGCTTCTTCACCAACTACGACGCCCAAGCAGATCGGGCCCAACTACAATACTCTACAAGAATGAGAAAGCCATCAAACCTCCTGCAAGCACCCCTCCGAGTTACCAACACGCGAGCGTATGTTACCTGCTCCCCCGACCACCTCTAAACCACGAGCCCAGCGCAAACAATGAACTCTGACTGTCCCATTGAACCTCCACCTATGACAACAGACCAGGCCTGTCCCGACATACAAGACAGCACAACAGTAGGTTCCTCCTTCTATACCTTATGTTGAACAATTGCTCGTTCGAGCGGAACTGTCCAATAATGTAAACCTACTCTACTACTTGATTCAGGAGCATCTATCGATATAATTAGTCGGAATACTTTTAAAATAATAGAAACCAATTTGCAAAAGAAAATACCTGTCCATCCATTTAACTTAACTATTAATGCCATAGCTAACAATATTTTCACCATAGATTATATCTTTTTAAACGTAAAAATAAGTAACATAACGCGGAATCTAAAATTCCATATAATCGATACACCTTTGCCTTTTGTCATTTTATTCCTTAATTCTCTAAAACGATTTCTACTAATTATAAACTGTTCTCAGATACTCCTGTATCAAGATAATGTACCTCTACCAACTACCTTATACAAATTCACCTCGTGCAAGCAACACGTGTCCCATGGACAGGTTAATAAAACTGTCCCATTTACTAAATTTTTCCCTCCTGGAACAGGTTGCTCACACGTGGTGAACTCCAACATTCTTATTTAATCTTATTGTAATGTTCCTAATCCCATTTTCAACGCCCCTATGGCCTTTTCTTTCATATCTTTGGACAGAAGTAACTTAAATCACAGCCTTCCAAAACTATTCCAATCGTTAAATTCCCACATAACTACACCCCTTCCTTTTACACGCATAGTTAAATATCGACAAATCACTCTCAACAAAATAAACAACACCCTCTCACATCACTTTTTCCAATTGACAACAATTTTCAATGCGCGACTTCACACTCAAATCTAATTTCGAGCTACACAAGCTGCATCACGTCGCCCTACTAAACACACACAATCTTTTTTTTTCTCACATTAAACGTGTCATATCCACTAACAATATAAAAATTATCGATATGTTCGTACAACCAACAACCATGACTTTAGTAAATTTGTTATTCTTAGTGTAACAGGTTAGATTTTGTACAAAACAAAGACTTCACGTGATACCTTTTCATTTACAATTTTTTCGCTTCGTGTCACAGCGCCACACCACTAAACTCTTTCACTTCTCAGGCCAAAGACGCCTTCACCACGCCTGTGACACATTTATTTAATCACACATTGTCCACGTAGATAGTCGCAATTTCACTCAATTCCAACCTGATATCATTGAATAACATTTTTACTAAGTTCGCCAAAAGCCATTCGATTTAATATCAACAGATACAATATCCGAATTTTCGAAATACAAACACAAATCGAACAAATGCTTGAACACAGGATCATTACAACCTCTGTATCTCCCTATGTCAATCCCATAACGCTTGTCACCAAACGTGACAAATCAAAACGCTTTTGTGTTTACAATTTTAGAAATAATATCTCCGAACGTAGTTCGAATTAACTTCCAATAAGTTGAAAGAAAGCAAGCCCCCTCGCTCCCCCCTTGACCTAAATCCGGAATCGCATTAAAAATAGCTTCGCTCCCTCTTCTTCCGCTGGAGATGGACAAACAAATAGCCGACATTTTGTTACGCCCGTCGCCACCCCGATGTCACTCTAATGGATTTTCGCTACCTATTAAATCAAACATTAGTGCGCGCCTTTTATTTTTAATCTACGCCGATATCCCGTTTAGCTACTAAAACTTGCTTAACACGTTATTTTACATTTACTAACAAATCTGTTCACTAACATTCTCTCGCCCTCGATTAACTTGTCAACTTAACATCGACACTTAGATCCAAGGACAACATTTTACTTACAAAAATCACACACACCCACATAAGTTTAAAAAATCGACAACATTAGGACTCGATGAGTTTCACAGTTGGAAACAATGTGATCCACGAGTCACGTCAAACATAAAACAAAGTCGATAAGTTAGAAAAACTTAGGCCAACAAGACCAAAGATATCGATCGAGGACAATTTAAAGCTCTCTCCACCCATCCTAAAAAAAAAAAAAAAAAAGGAACATTACATTTGGCCTACAACTTTCCATTCTTTCACGATATATAATTTCTATATATAATCTTACTTGCTCTTCTTTCTCGATGAACATTTTTTTTAAATTTTTCATTTTAATATCCTTTATATAATCATTATATAGCTCTTATAATTGTTTTTTTTTACGTCAACCAATTAGTTTAGATTATTGTCTTTTTTTTATTATTTTTCTTTACCAAAACTTATTTACTTTTGCTTCATGACTCTATTTTATAATCAACTTTATATTTTATCTTTCATATCATATCTAATAATCTCAAGTTTATATTTCATGTTTATATCACTAATTTGCATTTATCATTTTATATTTTTTCTCACTTTATAAATTAGATGTTATTTACATTGTTTCACCTTCCGCTACCATGTCAATGCTATCGAGTATATTATTGCTCATTATTTTTTTTTTCATTTAATATTTTCACTTTCTATTACCCCTTATATACTGCTGTAGTGTGTAAATCTTTGTATCATATCATCACTAGTTTTACTTTTTTTTTAAGATTACTTTGCATTTAACTTCGCAATTCTATTTTCGATTTTTCAAATCCTTTAACGCTATATGCAAAGCCTTACTTTCGCAATTTCATATCTCAATGATATATTCTTTTATAATCAAACTAAAAATCACGATCTAAAAACAGGGCAATCTTCAATAACCTCTTAAACAACCACTTTAAAGGTTACTTCTTAAGAATTACTAACATTCCCTTTCCGCAGGAACTTTTAACTCCTTCGCAGGCTAGACTTGACCTACTTTGATTTCGTAATTAACAATCTTGACACACCGTCCCCCAGATTTACCTTCTCCCAACTTCTGGATTGGATACGTGCAAATTGTATATTTTTTTTATTCCAGGGCACTCTCATGCCACACGCTGGCACATTTTTTTTATTTTTTATTTTACTCTTTTTCTCGCTAAGCCCCTGACGACTCTAATTAAAACTTTGATTTCTGGTCACTGATCTTCGCCTTCATTTATCCTGCATGCGTACGTCTTAACGACTAATTACTAAAACCCATAACAATCCCCTTATCTTACTTTTCGATTGTGGTACTGTAACTTTATTCGGTCCTTAAATTTACATGTGAAACATGGCCTAGGTTCTCCGCGCCGTGCACATTAAATGGTTTGGGACTTGAGTCAAAGTGACATTGCCTCAACCAAGTAATAACTAACCCCTCAACCCTTTCTAACGCCCATCACGAAGAGATCATGATTTTCCCATCAAATCATTTTTATTTTTACCTATCATCATTATATGCTCTCTATTAATTCTTTTATTCCTATTTTTATTTTTACTTGTATGTTTAATATTAGTTGTTTATGTTTTATTATCTCTTATGGATATACAGAAATCAACCCCATGTTATATACCAACTCATTTCAATTAATTTTTAAAAATTACTTCCTTAATAACAGTCTTCCTATTCCGCTCTCTTAAATCCCTCCATATGAACCCTCTCACATCCGGGGCCATCTGTGATGATTTAAGACCATGGAATTGTTGTAAATAGTCTAGATATCCACTACCACATGTTCCACCCCATGACTGTATATAACTTCTTATGTACTGCACATAGAAAACCTCAACTAACATCAATCTGTACCGCGTAAGAATCTAATAAAGTATTGCAACTGTACAGATAGAAGGAATGGAGAGAGACAGGAGAAAGTTAAGGTTAAAACAAATCAGGTTTAGGACAGAAGTCGAAGCAAGGCCTAGCAAAAGAGGCTTAAAACCAGCCCAACTATAAATAATTTACAAGTCAATACTTCCTGACAGGACAGGGCGTATCTGATATCGAGGAAACCATAAAATCTAAGAGTGACGCCCAATTTCCGGGCCAAGACAGGACGGATTTTCTATCAAAGAAAGCCGCCAGAAGACATCACCTAAGTAGGTCAACCAATAGCCTACGGCCACGTGAAAATGTCCCACCAATTAGGAAAGAATCACCTAAATAGGTCAGCCAATCAGAAAGAAGCAAGGTCGTGGTGTTAAACCAAGGACCTAGAATTGTCAGTCTTCGCTTGGAACTCAACGGTAACACTTGCTCTAAAATCTCTCTCTCCTCATCCCATTCCTTCTTGACGTCAGACGCTTTTAGTGGAATCTCTGTTTGTTTATTTCACCTTTGGCCCAGCTGTGTCGCCTTCCACCACGACTGCACGGGAGAGTTGACATCGAGGTTCGTCGAGCATCAGGTAACACTGGTCCCAGAGGTCCCAAGATATCACATATATTATTTTGGATAAAAGGTATCTCCTGAAAAAATAAACTTTTATCCGGCAGAGTTTCCTCACCACTCTGGAAGTACCTGCCTCGGCGCGTTACCCTTTTTGGCGGTTCACCCCCCAGGAGCCCTAAATGGTCCTGAGAAGTCCTATTCCACTTCTAGCTTTTACTAACCCCACCATCGGATCTGACCTGATGGCGCCAGCAAAGCTAGGGCCCTAGAACTGACCAATTGTTGAAGACTCGTGTCCCAGGAAACTGAATAATTTTACAAACCAAGATAAATTTGATATATATTTTAAATATGTTATAAGCTATGAAAATAAGAAAATCATGTTCACAATTTCATATGATGTTGGGATATGATTGATTTATAATTCCAGAAAATGAAACATTTTTTACAAAGTTAATTTAATGGTTCATCTATTTTTTTTTTAAACGTGGAAACTTTCTCCTTGGATTATAAATACTATAGAATACAGCGTTAGGAGAAAATAATTTTTAATAATCTACTACACGAGCTTTCGGGCAGTCACGCCCTTCAACTGGTAATGATACATGATGGCAATAGGCTTTAAATAGGTAAATATATCTTAAAAACGGAATCCTATTTAAAGCCTATTGCCATCATGTATCATTACCAGTTGAAGGGCGTGACTGCCCGAAAGCTCGTGTAGTAGATTATTAAAAATTATTTTCTCCTAACGCTGTATTCTATAGTATGGTTCATCTATGATAGAGATGATATCTGACAAGATTCTCAAGGAAAATTATTGAGATTATAAGATTGATTGTATTTGATGACTGTGTGGTGATATTCCTACATGTAGTTCTTGAAATTCTGGTAGCTGGATAGCATCTAGCAATTGGACTCTGTTTCTTAAAATTATTTACTATACGGCGACTTGATAATATCAGTGTAATATTGATAACACATTCAAAGTGATTGTCGTAAAGATAGAGGCTGCCTGGCCGGCATTCATTGGTCTTCAAATATAAGACACTTCGACCAGTAAATATTTTTATTGTCTGGCCGAAGTGTCTTTTATTTGAAGAACAAAGTGATTGTGTATGTGTAAAAAGTATATTTTGTTTTTAACTTCTTGTACATACAGTACTGGTCATGAAAATCACGGTGGTAAGAGGTTTGTGACTACTCATACTTTAGGTACACCAAATGTCTTTACTAGTAATATCAGGCAATGGAACCATGGAGTTAATGTCTGGATATACGTATATATATATCGTATATATGCATCACGTGATGAACCAAAGCAGTTCAAAAACAAGAAAAGCCCTGACGAAGTTAGGCGTATAGCCTATTGAAATATTGGCATTTATATTAAATAAAATGTTTATTTTATTTTTGATCCAAAATATGCTATTCAATTAATAATTTCATATGGATTGCTCAATATTTAAGAATATTTATATTATATAATCTAAAAATTCAAAAATTTCTATATTTTAAAAAATATATATTTTATATTATTCATTGATAATTTTACTTTTGTTATCATCGTTTTTAGAAAGACTTTCAGTTTTGTTGTATAGTTTTGTTTTAAATATGCGTAGTTAACATATCTATCCTTTTAAATCACTAATATAGGATTAACTTTATAAATTCTATATAATGTGAAAATAACTAATGTGTAATCTTTCCACAAGTAATTTTGAAAATAAAAGCTACTTGACGGTAAATAATGAATAATACATGATTGTACAATTAATATTTACATTTCTTATAGCGATGGTTTGGATATCATATTCTTATAGATAGATAATTCAGGTGGTATGATTCTTGAGAGTGTTATATATTTTCGTATATTTTGTAAAATGGAAGACAAACTATCTGAGAAGCCAAGATTCCAAAGTAAAGTTGGGGGAAGATGGGTGTACTCTAGCTGCGGGGGATGGCCATGTGTCAGGGGAACAGGTGGCAAAAAATGGCATTCGTGTGTGTGTGTGTGGGGGGGGGGGGGGAGGTCAGAGTCTGGTCACATCTGCGGAGAGTGGAAGACGCGGAGAGTTGCCTCCAGGAGTGTGGATGATCTTGCAAGACGGTACCAGGACCACGGCATCGGAGCGGCCTACAAGGTGGTGTAGCACAGGCTGGACGTGGACAGCATGGAGCGGAACGTTGACAAGGAAGATCCTTCTGATAGCGGACATTTGAGACAAGTCCATCTAAATGTACCTAGTTCTCAATCCCATTAACAGCTCCTTAAAGTATAACGAACTAATCTGTATCCACAATGAACCTACATTAAACCTTGTACGCAAACAACGACCGCTGAAAAGCGTCATAACAATATTGAAGACAAAGCTATGGAAAGGTTTAGAAAACGCATTTATATAGTTTGCTAATAGTGAATTTCATATAGGTGAAATATGTCAGAAATTATTTAGGATTATATAACTTCGATATTTGTAGCTGTTTTAAAAGTTGCTAACCAAATACAAAATAAATATATGTTTAAAAGGTAGGACTGACCAATTTTCGGTGTCAATGGTCTCCGAGATTTCAGTATATCCGTGTAAATAGACAGGGCTCTGACAATTTTTAACTAGAAAATTTCAAACAGCATATTTCACTTGTGCACAAGTTGTGCAACTTCTGTTGATAATGCTATGAACCACGTGTACTCGTGAAAAAGGCACAATAGAATGTCTCAGAAGTGGGCATTTTTGGTATATTTACGAGATAAAAATGAACCACAATCAAATAATTATGGGTTTAAACAGCCCTTTTATATAATTTTAAGTATAAAGTCTTGATATGCGAAGCATATATAGAGAAAAGATAATTATATGATATCTTGACTAATCCCACGCGTACTTGGGATAATTGAGAAAAACATTAACAGCAAACCCATCTAAGAAAGCGCCAATTTTGGATTTAAAAGAGCTAGATATAATGTACTGTGGATTTTAGGTAGTCAAATTGGAATAAATTGCCGTCGCAGCAATCAACCTCTTTTGAACAATGGCGCCTCAGTCAGGTATGCGTCCACTGAGATTCAACAGATAATATCTATATATATATAAGTCAATTTCTGTCTGTCTGTCTGTTTCGCGATAAACTCAAAAACTACTGAACCAATTGGTACCAAATTTTGCATGTCGCTTTTTATAAACCTGAGGAAAATTTTTGGATACAATTTGCTTAGTATTTTTGGCTATTTCTTTTTTTCATTTGAAGAACTTTTTTTTTACGCGGAGTAATCCGGAATGGAATGAATACCCAAATATGGCCATTTTGTATACGCATCGGTGGCTCAGTGGTAGAATGCTCGCCTGCCACGCGGGCGGCCCGGGTTCGATTCCCGGCCGATGCATTTTTTTAAAACAATTTTTAAAACTCATTTATATTATATCTTCTATATATATAAAAATGAATGTTTGTTTGTTTGTTCGTTGGTTTGTATGTCCGGTATACAAATTCGCAGTAGTTCCCTAATTCAAACCAAAATTTCCATACATAGGTTAAAAAAATACGAGGAAAACGATAGGCTATTTTAAATTATATATAAATTAAATATTAAAACTATATGTTCAAATTATTCTACTTAGCTCACGAACAGCGCCCTCTATCAAGGTTATAAATACGTTTAAAATCGAAATCTTCTCAAAATTTTATTAATAATAGTTCGCTTAATAATTAGAATACTTGATCTAAATCGAAATATTTATAGACGCTCGCTCGATTTGAAGATTTATATCGTAACTAATCTGACTGTAAAGTTTGGAGCGGGACGTTTCACAAGAGTGACATCCACGGCGCCAATTTATAATTGTAACGAATAGTGTTTGAATAAAACATTTAATCGGGTAAACCCGGGCGTTGCCCGGGTCATTCGTCTAGTTATTTATATAAAGCAATAAGGCCACATCTATATATAAGAAATGAAAGTATTTAAAAACTTGAACTTTTATACACAAAACAAACTTCTACTGTCCTTACTGCAATGAAAAAATATTGGGAGGGCTTGGCTCTTCAGTGGTGGATCTCTCCAAGCAGTTTAACCAATTTAATCTACTAGACCGTTTCTTAGAGCTCTAATACTGTATTGGACTATTCTGATTTTATACGCTGCACTGAAGGGTGGAATCTTAGAAATGGTATTTAAGTAAACTTAATTTAACAAAATCAGCAAGCAGCCCAGGCAGGAATGTATATGTATTATATTGGTAAACTATGGACATAAGATTTTAGGAGAGTAGATTGCATATAAATATTTGCATCGAGCGAGGCTCTTCCTCAAACAATAAGGACAAGTTAGGCATAAATTGATATAAAGCAATAACGCGCATTGCTCGATGCAAATATTTATAGGTAATTCTACTGTCCTAAAAGCTTATGTCCATAGTTTACCCGAATACCATTTCTGAGATTTCACCATTCAGTGTAGAATATATAAGCAGAATAGTCCAATACAGTATTAGAGCTCTAAGAAGTGGTCTGGTAGGGTTTCACCATTGAGGAGCCAAGCCCTCTCAATATTTTTCATCGCAGTAAGGAGGGTATAGAGGTTTGATTTATGCGAAAAAGAAACATTAGTGCTTTTAAATACTTTTATTTCTTAGATACATATTTAGTTAAAAGACATAAAAGGGACATCTATACATGAGATATAAAACCATTAAGCATTTCTCTCACAAATAATTCAAACATCTCTACTGTCCTTACTGCGATAAAAAATAATGAGAGGGCTTGGTTCATCAGTGGTGAATTGTTTTCTGAAGAGCAGTGCTCGATGCAAATATATATTAACACAAAGCAATAGCGCGCCATCTATACATATAAAATGAAAGGAATTAAAAGCACGAATGTTTCTTTTATACATAATTCAAACTTCTACTGCCCTTACTGCAATGAAAAAATATATTGGGAGGGCTTGGCTCATCAGTGGTGAACCCTCCCAGCGGTTTCGCCAATTTAATCCACCAGACCGCTTCTCAGAGCTCTAATACTGTATTGGACGTTTTTGCTTATATACGCAGCACTGAAGGATGGATTCTTAGAAATGGTTTTCAAGAAAACTATGGACATAGGCTTATAGGACAGTAGAATTACATTCAAATATTTGCATCGAGCAATGCTCTTCCGCAAACAATAAAGACAAGGCCAGTTGGGCATAAATTAACACAAAGCAATAGCGCGCCATCTATACAATTGGCGAAACCGCTGGGAGGGTTCACCACTGATGAGCCAAGCCCTCCCAATATATTTTTTCATCGCAGTAAGGGCAGTAGAAGTTTGAATTATGTATAAAAGAAACATTCGTGCTTTTAATTCCTTTCATTTTATATGTATAGATGGCGCGCTATTGCTTTGTGTTAATTTATGCCCAACTGGCCTTGTCTTTATTGTTTGCGGAAGAGCATTGCTCGATGCAAATATTTGAATGTAATTCTACTGTCCTATAAGCCTATGTCCATAGTTTTCTTGAAAACCATTTCTAAGAATCCATCCTTCAGTGCTGCGTATATAAGCAAAAACGTCCAATACAGTATTAGAGCTCTGAGAAGCGGTCTGGTGGATTAAATTGGCGAAACCGCTGGGAGGGTTCACCACTGATGAGCCAAGCCCTCCCAATATATTTTTTCATCGCAGTAAGGGCAGTAGAAGTTTGAATTATGTATAAAAGAAACATTCGTGCTTTTAATTACTTTCATTTTATATGTATAGATGGCGCGCTATTGCTTTGTGTTAATTTATGCCCAACTGGCCTTGTCTTTATTGTTTGCGGAAGAGCATTGCTCGATGCAAATATTTGAATGTAATTCTACTGTCCTATAAGCCTATGTCCATAGTTTTCTTGAAAACCATTTCTAAGGATCCATCCTTCAGTGCTGCGTATATAAGCAAAAACGTCCAATACAGTATTAGAGCTCTGAGAAGCGGTCTGGTGGATTAAATTGGCGAAACCGCTGGGAGGGTTCACCACTGATGAGCCAAGCCCTCCCAATATATTTTTTCATCGCAGTAAGGGCAGTAGAAGTTTGAATTATGTATAAAAGAAACATTCGTGCTTTTAATTCCTTTCATTTTATATGCAAATATATATGTGATATTCTACTGCCCTAAAACCCCATGTCCATAGTGTGCTAAAATAACATACCTAAGATTCCGTCTTACTGTCTCATATATGGGCAGAATTGAACAATACATTCTAGTAGCAGATGGCTTCCCAAATCTTTAGGTCCATAAGCTGGCATGCTAAGCATTCCCTTAGCTGCTATCCTGCTCAATAGCCAAGCAACGGGATCCAAACTGGGGTTCGGATTTGGTACTGGAAAAACCAACTCCCAGATTAAATCACCTAGAAGGATTTATATACCGGTGGCCTTCAGTCACAGCACAATAGAGAAACTATCTACTGTGTCCAGCAGGGACCGCGGCCACCGGTCGACCCTGTTCACCCACAGCTGAGATAAAGTTCAGCTGCCACGTCGTGGGCTTTCTCAAGAAGCTTGCTGTGAAATCTCAGCAGCTCAGTTTCGATAGCGTTCCATGCTCTTCTTCTCTCCTCTTTCACACCCACCACTCTTGGACAATCCAAGGCGTGCTTGGACAATGGCGTGCTCCCAGATCCCTTTCTCCACAGACGCAATCAGGATTGCTTTTAATTTTTAAATCTGTGGAGACTCCTGGAGATGAATCCATGTCCCGATACCACTAAGTTTGAGGGACATAGCCTTTACATAGAACTTGGGCGTGTTCACCCAATTGTAACCTCCCTCTTTTTCCGATGTTCCTAAATCTGTCTAACCACAGGTCCTGGACGTGCCCCCTGGCTCTCCTATACACCTCTTTCTTGGTTATTGGGAAATCCACTGATATTCCTTTCTGGCATCCATCCTTCGCGAGCCTATCTGCCAACTAATTTCCTTCAATGATGCTAGTTTATTCGGGGCCCTCTTTCATTTCATGGCACTTCTATCACCACAAGGCGTCTTTCCTATCTATCCAAATGTTTTTCCTGATGGCTTCCTCCTCAAGGGTAAATCCCAGGGGGACTAACCCAGCGAGGACCAAGAATACCTCTGTGCTGGTAGTATGGTATCTCCCTGTGATCCCAACGGCCGCCGTCCTTTGCACCCTTTCCGATGCCACCTTGTGGTCCCTATTTCGCTGCCACCAGGCCCTGGAAGCGTAGTATAGTAGTATTGGCTCGACGCAGGAAAGGTAGAGGTTCTTAAAATGGTACCATCCTTTCCCCTTCTGTTCAGAGACAATCTAGACAGCCTGCATATGGCCTCCCTACCTTTCGCCACCATCCCATCAGGTGTACCTGTGATGCCTTTGCAGTACTTGAAGGCTGATAGGAGCATCAGGGGTAGTTGGGCGTCACTGGAGCACTGGAGGTGGTCTTAGAGTGCTGAGGTAGAGGTTCAAATATTTGGAATTCTTGTAATGCGTACCACGTAGTGATGAAGAATAGGTGCCTCGAAATTAGGGGTCGAGTTCTTCTACTTGGAGAGCGTTGTCGGGTGCACTATTCTGACTAAAAGTTGGTCTTGTGTGTACAATCTTTCAGTCTCGGTGTTTATGATAATTACCTCTTAACGTATATGTAGTTGAGATACAAGGGTTATTTGGTCTTGGAGTAATATTTAATTCATAGTTATGTAGATAGAGTATACCTGTTTTGTTTGGAATTAGTGATAGTTTTACCTTTTCACACCAGGCTTAGATTTTTATTAGACATTTGGTAATATTGTACTGAAGATCATAGATGTTTGAACTCCATAACACAAATGTCACATCATCCGCGAAAGCAATTACTCTAGCAAAACTTTCGTTAAAAGATAAGTTGAAATCATTAAGTAATATATTCCAAAGAATAGGATAAATAATACCACCCTGGGGACATCCCTTATTTATCTTTCTTATACACTTTACATTAGTATATTTAAACTCTACACTCCAGTCTTCAAAGTAAGAATTAATTATTTTTATATAAGTACCGCTGGAAAATTTGCCTTATCCAATTGTTGGAGAATTGCCGGATGCCATGCGTTGTCGAAAGCTCCGCTGATGTCCACTGTTACTATTGCCGTATTTTCTGTTTCTCTTTTTGAAGACTTAATTTAGTTATTTCTTGTAAATCAGAGATTGTTGATTTTTCTTGTGTAAATCCATGTTGATCAGGATGCATAACATTATTACTATTAATATGATTTAAAAGTTCAATATGAATTAGACTTTCAAAAATTTTACCTAAATTAGAAGACAAGCTTATAGGGCGGTAGGCTTTCGGATCTTTATAATTTTCTTCATTAGTTTTTTTTATAATCATTACTGCTGACTTTCTCCAGGTCTCCGGATAATAATCAAGTCCAATACAAGCATTGAACAATTTTGTTAACACAGGAGATATATGATGAACTGCCGTTTTGATCATCTGATTGCTTATATGATCTATTCCTGGAGCCTTGCCATTTTTGAGTTTTTCAATTATTGAACATATTTGAATATAATCAAAATAAATTATTTTATCATTAGAAAAAGTATAACTCTTGCCTCTGATTAATTTATGATAGTTTGTGTCAGAAGATTGACAGTCTTTCGGAAATAGAGAAGAGAGAAGATTTTTCATTTCTGATTCGAGCACATCTTGAGCTACATTTAGAATTGGTAAATCAAAAGACCTAGGAGAAATTTTTTGTTTAAAAGTTTCATAAGTATTACCAAAAGGAGATGTATTTTCAACTTCCTCCAGGAATACCCTCCAGCTTACATTTCTTGTTTTTTCAATAATATTCATATACTTATTTCGTATTTCTTTATACATTTTTTCATCAACTAGCTGTCTATTAGACCGTTTACCCCGATAATATAGATTTCGAACATATTTTAAATGAGTTTTAAAAAGTTCCAGTTCATCCGTCTGATGAGGTGTTGATTTCTTACGCTTTCGTCCCGAAATCCATGAAGGCTCTTTCGTTCTCAGGGAGTTCACGAAATATACATCCTGCTATATAAAATAATATAATTTGCATATATCCTGCGCGCACTTGGGTTAAAAAATAATCGACAACTATAAGTTGCGATTAAGACTACATTATATTTATCTCTTGAAACGGTCACACAAAGATAAGAAATAAAAAATAAATAAAACGGGCAATGAGGATAGATTGGGAGAATATACATGAATATAACCTGTTTAAAAAAATATTATTGAAAGTTACTTATCTTAGTGCTTCAGTTGGATGACTGGAAAATTCCTTCCACTAAAATCTTGTAGAACTACATTTTTGGCTAATTTCTCAGGAGCTCTGACTCTCCCCTCCCCCCTATCTTAATTTTCTTATCGCCTTCCTCGAAAAAATGAGGCAAAAATTATTTTAACAGAGTTAAAAAAAAAAAAATTCTATAATATTCCAAATAAAAAAAATTTGAAAATTAAAATTATAATTAAAAGTTATTATTCAAAATATAATTTTAATTGACGAATATTATTTGAAAGTATTAAAACAGAATAGCTGCTTATTTATTTAAAAAAAAGGAAATTTATTATAATATTATATATTATATACAAAATTAGGAGTAAAAGGAGGTGAAGAGATGGGCTGGTTTGACAATGAAGAATGCTCGAAGTCCTCTTCTTTCTTGTCGAGGCAGCTTCATCATTGTCCACCAGCTTTCTATTAGGTACTGTGGGTGAACTTTGTGGAGGCCGCAGGAGTGGCCTCTACACGTCCACCAATTAAATGGATTATTATTTAAATATTTTGGTTTTATTCGTAAAGATGCATATGCAGCTTCAATTAATATGTCAGTTATGAGATAAACTACACAGTTTATATCGTTTATATCTACTATTTTACCTAATTTCATCGTTGCCTCATTTATCCTAGGCACCTTGATTGCCTGCTCATATTTTTGCCAAGGCTCTTTTTTCTTGAAAATACCATGTAGAGTTATTTTCATGTAACAAACTTTCTGTTTCCAGACTAATGTCGAATGAGATTGCGTGATGGTCTGTAATTAGCGAAAGATTTAACGTTTCCCATCCACTAACAAGTACATGAGCATGACTAATAGTAATAGTAAGATCTATTATACTTAATCCTCGACATGTTTTGTTTCGATTGTTATGTATGAGCATATTGTGAAAATCAATTATAGGTTGAAGTCTTCTACCGTTTTGATTAATAATATTATCAAACCACATCTGACTTCGAGCGTTAAAATCTCCAGCTAAAATCAATGGATTTGTGTTAAAATTTTTAATTAATTTATCAAGGAATTCAACATGACAGGTATCCATTTTATTAGGGTGTATATAAATATTTGAAAGAATAATTTGCCGTTCAGTAGTTTGTACTGATATAGTGGTTGCAAATGAATTTGAAAACTCTGTAATTAATTTACATGATAAGAAAGGGTTTGTAACGATTGTTGCGGCATATATTGGAACTCCCGGTATATTTGCATAATAAATTTTTGAACGCATATTAAAGATTACTTCATTATTTATACTATATGGTTCTTGAACTATAATCATATCATATTTTTCCTTAGAAATAAATTCCCTTATTTCATTATTAACCAAATTGCTTTTCCGCGTATTTTGTTTTAGATTTTTTAATTTGAACATTAACCAAAAAACAAGAATAAATTTATTCTAATCCAAAGTAACAATATCATGATCTAAATCTACATAACATGTTCTTTGTATCTCATATTTCATTTGTTGAAGGAACACAGGACATAATTTGTCATTAGAACGATGATTATTGCTATTCCTATATTTAGGATGTGTAGAGCAATTTATGCACTTCGGTAAGGATTGACAGTTAACATGTTGGTCATTGTCTCCGCAATTTTTACATTTTATGGTGGTACATGAATTTTTACTATGACCATAACTAAAACAGTTTTGACATTGACGTACAAGCACCTTATCCTTCATATATGTAACCTGTATGTCTGTATATATACTTTGTAATTTCTTCATAATTTGGTATGTTGCCGGGGAAATGCAGAAAACAACATCCTGTAAGTCAGTATTTGATCTCATAGCGAACAGAACCTTTATCTTCTTCTCTCGACCTTCTCACTCTGAGTTCATATTTCATAAAAGCGAAGGAAATTCCTTAATATCTGTAGATTTAGTAATTGACTTAAGAACAATAGTAGGATCTAGTGGTTTTGGTGCATGAATTAATGCTTTTTGATTTACTTCATCAATCTTTTTAAACTCTTCAATCAATGTATTCAATTTTTCACCTGAATCAGCTTTAAGTATTACGCCAGATTTTGATTTTATTATTTTACTAGCGGATGTACCCGGCTTCGCCCAGGTTTTTCTCGAGGGAATGTTTGTAGTCTAGTAATAAGAAAATATACTACACCTAAAAACTATCAGAGAAAAGAGAAACCACGGAAGGTGAACAGAAAAATGCTTACAATGGATGATATGTTTACGATATCAAGTTAAATAAAAACAAAGATAAAATTTGCATATGTTGGTCACTATAAATTTGTATATTTGTTAGGCGAAATTAGAAACATGATAAAACAATTGGGTATTTAAAAACAAATGTAGAAATAAAAGTTGAAGTATAATAAACAATGTTAAAGATTAGTTTTAATTATTAATCAAGATTGTGTGTGAATATGTGAAAAAGATGTAATATCGTTGTTGTTTTCTTGGCCGACTGTTTTACATATGGTGTTATCTTAAAATTGCTTGTTTTGAATATTTTTTAGATTGAGATTATTAGCTAGTATGTAAAAAAATTAACTCTGTTGAAATTTAATTTTGTATTTATATATAAATAAAATTAACTCTGTTGATTTTTTTTGTATTTAATCGATAACAGCGAAGTTACGCATGTTAATGTTAGGAAATATATTTTGATGTTAAGCAAAACCTGCTCCATCTCGTTTTACATAAATGTTGAAAATTTGGTTGAAATTGATGCATTGTAACGAAAGTTTTTAGTGATGTCCACTTATGAAATTTCCATTTTATTAATATAGATTTATTTTGATTTTAGATCTCTCATTTCTCATATTTTTAATACCATTATTCACTTCGCCTAATACATCAGCCGGGGAAACATTCAACTTGGATTTAAATATTATTGTTTTATCCGTTACGTTTTGATTTTGCATAACTATTTTATCGTCTTCACTAGTAATTCTCGTAGCTTGAGCATATGACCTATTATAAAATTGACTTGAAGGAGATATATTCTTTATTGATTCGTCCAGATTTCCAAGTCTATCACAGATAGAGCCATTAATTACAGCGATATCTCCCATTGTATCCATCAATATATTCAATTGCTTTAGCAAACCCTGAACAATTGTAAGATCATTTTGATTTATGGTTTTATTTGTAGGTGAGTACTTATATTTTAATGTGTCAGCAATTTGTTCCGAGATGATCTTATGCTGAATCCTACATTCCTCAGTACGTTTTTCAATTTTATCGACCATATTTAAACTTGCCTTATGCAAATTTCAAAGCAAAAATTAATTAATCAGGTACCGCAAAGGGGGCACCCTACTATTTCTCAATATAAATTTCAATAAATTTTACCTAATATGAATTTAGAGATAGTTTAAATGAAATTTAGTCAATATTCACCAATAACTGCAGAACGAGGCGACGCACGTCCACCTTCAACAGCGTTGAATAGGGGCATAGGCTTGAGACCATAGTTGCTCTAATGGAAAGTTCTAATTCTAATAGGTCAATACCCAAATTCTTGTCTATGGCTCTCATGATCTTTTTTCCAGGGTCTCCATCAATCTTGACATTTGACAAATTCTTCGTCACTTACCCTTTCCGATCGACGCGAGTGCTTTTTCTTGCAGACGTTCCTTCTTCGTCACTGTCGACCTCATCAAACTGCTTCTGTGCACATGTTAAACAGTGTGTTCTGGTAGATTAAGAAAATCCAATGTCTGTTTTAGTCTCCTCTCGGCACGCCGAGAAACGATTATGGCGCCTTCTCGATTATCATATTGTTATATGTTGGGATGTAAATGGCTTTTGTTCACTAGTGATGCCGTAGAAGAATCCAGAACGAGTTCACATTAAAAGGAGGAGATTTTATTATTACAGTAACAAGGAAGATGATTGTATAGCGAAATACACGGTAGTACCAAAAAGTTCCCGAACTTTAAAAAAATAAAATATAAACAACTTTTTAAAAATGAAAATCAATTTTAGTGTAAATCATAATGTCTAAACTATAATTTAATTTAGCAACGCCAGTAAATTCTCATGCGTAGTTTTCATTTTAGGCATATTTTTGCTGGAAGTATTAAGCTCGCGTCGGTTTCTGCAATTTCATCATTTGAGCAAAGTGCAAATATTATATTTTGTGTAAATTTAAAATAGTCTTTCACAGAGACATTAGCATTAACGAATGAGGCTTATGAAGACGAAAAATTGTCACGAACGCAAGTTTATTTATGGTATAAACGTTTTAAAGATGGCCGCAAGAGCATCGCAGATAATTCAAGGTCAGGTCGGCCATTGACATCAACAACGGATCGCAATATTGGACAGGTAAGGGATTTAATTGTTGCTGATAGAAAAATTACTATTGATAATATATCAGAAATACTTGGAATTTCGTGTGGTAGTTGTCAAAAAATTATTGGTGATAATTTAAACATGAACAAACTTTGTGGTTATTTTCTCACGAAATTTAACAGATCAACAAAGAGAAACCAGATTATCAATTTAAAAAGATTTAATTAAACTGCAAATAATGATTCTGATTTTTAAAAAGAATAATAACGATGATGAAACATGGCGCTTTCTTTTTGATCCACAAACCAAAAAACAATCACTCGAATGTCACACACCAAGTTCTCCAAGGAGGAAGAAAGTTTGTCTTGACAAGTCCAAAGGAAAAGTAATGCTTGTAGTGTTTTCGATTATCAAGGACTTGTCTATTATGAATTTATTAAAAAGGGGAATACTATTAATAAACAGATATACAAAGAAATACTTGTGCGGCTTCGTGATGCGATAAGAAGAAAAAGAAACAAACTTTTAAAATCAAAACAGTGGAAATTGCTACAAGATAATGCCCCTGATCATAGAGCCATTATTGTTCAAGACTTTTTAGCCAAACACTCTGTATCTGTCTTGCCGCATCCTCCTTACTCTTCTGATATCGCCCCATGCGATTTCTACTCCTTTCCAAAACTTAAAATGACGTCAAAAGGGAGGCGCTTTTCGTTGTCATCAAAAGTAATTAAAAATGCGACCGTGGAGCAAAACAAGCTTAGAAAAATTGACTTTGAACTAGCATTCAACAGCCTTTTTCACGCTAGAAAAAAATGTGTAGATAAACAAGGCTCCTATTTTGAAAATTTTCATGTTTAAATTACTATACTCTGAATAAATAATTAATTTTTAAAAAGTTCGGGAATGTTTTGATCCTACCTTGGATAAAAGTTTGACATTTTTTTCTCAAGGTGTGTGTATTTTATCACTTTAAATTATATTTATATTATATATATCAATGCATTATTAATATATATATATTATTTTGGATAAAAGGTATCTCCTGAAAAATAAACTTTTATCCGGCAGAGTTTCCTCACCACTCTGGAAGTATCTGCCTCGGCGCGTTACCCTTTTTGGCGGTTCACCCCCCAGGAGCCCTAAATGGTCCTGAGAAGTCCTATTCCACTTCTAGCTTTTACTAACCCCACCATCGGATCTGACCTGATGGCGCCAGCAAAGCTAGGGCCCTAGAACTGACCAATTGTTGAAGACTCGTGTCCCAGGAAACTGAATAATTTTACAAACCAAGATAAATTTGATATATATTTTAAATATGTTATAAGCTATGAAAATAAGAAAATCATGTTCACAATTTCATATGATGTTGGGATATGATTGATTTATAATTCCAGAAAATGAAACATTTTTTACAAAGTTAATTTAATGGTTCATCTATGATAGAGATGATATCTGACAAGATTCTCAAGGAAAATTATTGAGATTATAAGATTGATTGTATTTGATGACTGTGTGGTGATATTCCTACATGTAGTTCTTGAAATTCTGGTAGCTGGATAGCATCTAGCAATTGGACTCTGTTTCTTAAAATTATTTTCTATACGGCGACTTGATAATATCAGTGTAATATTAATAACACATTCAAAGTGATTGTCGTAAAGATAGAGGCTGCCTGGCCGGCATTCATTGTTCTTCAAATATAAGACACTTCGACCAGTAAATATTTTTATTGTCTGCCCGAAGTGTCTTTTATTTGAAGAACAAAATGATTGTGTATGTGTAAAAAGTATATTTTGTTTTTAACTTCTTGTACATACAGTACTGGTCATGAAAATCACGGTGGTAAGAGGTTTGTGACTACTCCTACTTTAGGTACACCAAATGTCTTTACTAGTAATATCAGGCAATGGAACCATGGAGTTAATGTCTGGATATACGTATATATATATCGTATATATGCATCACGTGATGAACCAAAGCAGTTCAAAAACAAGAAAAGCCCTGACGAAGTTAGGCGTATAGCCTATTGAAATATTGGCATTTATATTAAATAAAATGTTTATTTTATTTTTGATCCAAAATATGCTATTCAATTAATAATTTCATATGGATTGCTCAATATTTAAGAATATATATATTATATAATCTAAAAATTCAAAAATTTCTATATTTTAAAAAATATATATTTTATATTATTCATTGATAATTTTACTTTTGTTATCATCGTTTTTAGAAAGACTTTCAGTTTTGTTGTATAGTTTTGTTTTAAATATGCGTAGTTAACATATCTATCCTTTCAAATCACTAA
Organism: Cordylochernes scorpioides; assembly: GCA_030710605.1. Classification (NCBI taxonomy): domain Eukaryota; kingdom Metazoa; phylum Arthropoda; class Arachnida; order Pseudoscorpiones; family Chernetidae; genus Cordylochernes; species Cordylochernes scorpioides. The sequence goes on from CP092882.1 coordinate 50,930,813, forward strand.
TATAGGATTAACTTTATAAATTCGATATAATGTGAAAATAACTAATGTGTAATCTTTCCTCAAGTAATTTTGAAAATAAAAGCTACTTGACGGTAAATAATGAATAATACATGATTGTACAATGAATATTTACATTTCTTATAGCGATGGTTTGGATATCATATTCTTATAGATAGATAATTCAGGTGGTATGATTCTTGAGAGTGTTATATATTTTCGTATATGTTGTAAAATGGAAGACAAACTATCTGAGAAGCCAAGATTCCAAAGTAAAGTTGGGGGAAGATGGGTGTACTCTAGCTGCGGGGGATGGCCATGTGTCAGGGGAACAGGTGGCAAAAAATGGCATTCGTGTGTGTGTGGGGGGGAGAGGTCAGAGTCTGGTCACATCTGCGGATAGTGGAAGACGCGGAGAGTTGCCTCCAGGAGTGTGGATGATCTTGCAAGACGGTACCAGGACCACGGCATCGGAGCGGCCTACAAGGTGGTATAGCACAGGCTGGACGTGGACAGCATGGAGCGGAACGTTGACAAGGAAGATCCTTCTGATAGCGGACATTTGAGACAAGTCCATCTAAATGTACCTAGTTCTCAATCCCATTAACAGCTCCTTAAAGTATAACGAACTAATCTGTATCCACAATGAACCTACATTAAACCTTGTACGCAAACAACGACCGCTGAAAAGCGTCATAACAATATTGAAGACAAAGTTATGAAAAGGTTTAGAAAACGCATTTATATATTTTGCTAATAGTGAATTTCATATAGGTGAAATATGTCAGAAATTATTTATGATTATATAACTTCGATATTTGTAGCTGTTTTAAAAGTTGCTAACCAAATACAAAATAAATATATGTTTAAAAGGTAGGACTGACCATTTTTCGGTGTCAATGGTCTCCGAGATTTCAGTATATCCGTGTAAATAGACAGGGCTCTGACAACTTTTAACTAGAAAATTTCAAACAGCATATTTCACTTGTGCACAAGTTGTGCAACTTCTGTTGATAATGCTATGAACCACGTGTACTCGTGAAAATGGCACAATAGAATGTCTCAGAAGTGGGCATTTTTGGTATATTTACGAGATAAAAATGAACCACAATCAAATAATTATGGGTTTAAACAGCCCTTTTATATAATTTTAAGTATAAAGTCTTGATATGCGAAGCATATATAGAGAAAAGATAATTATATGATATCTTGACTAATCCCACGCGTACTTGGGATTATTGAGAAAAACATTAACAGCAAACCCATCTAAGAAAGCGTCAATTTTGGATTTAAAAGAGCTAGATATAATGTACTGTGGATTTTAGGTAGTCAAATTGGAATAAATTGCCGTCGCAGCAATCAACCTCTTTTGAACAATGGCGCCTCATTCAGGTATGCGTCCACTGAGATTCAACAGATAATTATTTATATAAAGCAATAAGGCCACATCTATATATAAGAAATGAAAGTATTTAAAAACTTGAATGTTTCTTTTATACACAAAACAAACTTCTACTGTCCTTACTGCAATGACAAAATATTGGGAGGGCTTGGCTCATCAGTGGTGGATCTCTTCCAGCAGTTTCACCAATTTAATCTACTAGACCGTTTCTTAGAGCTCTAATACTGTATTGGACTATTCTGATTTTATACGCTGCACTGAAGGGTGGAATCTTAGAAATGGTATTTAAGTAAACTTAATTTAACAAAATCAGCAAGCAGCCCAGGCAGGAATGTTTATGTATTATATTGGTAAACTATGGACATAAGATTTTAGGAGAGTAGATTGCATATAAATATTTGCATCGAGCGAGGCTCTTCCTCAAACAATAAGGACAAGTTAGGCATAAATTAATATAAAGCAATAACGCGCATTGCTCGATGCAAATATTTATAGGTAATTCTACTGTCCTAAAAGCTTATGTCCATAGTTTACCCGAATACCATTTCTGAGATTTCACCATTCAGTGTAGAATATATAAGCAGAATAGTCCAATACAGTATTAGAGCTCTAAGAAGTGGTCTGGTAGGGTTTCACCATTGAGGAGCCAAGCCCTCTCAATATTTTTCATCGCAGTAAGGACGGTATAGAGGTTTGATTTATGCGAAAATGAAACATTAGTGCTTTTAAATACTTTTATTTCTTAGATACATATTTAGTTAAAAGACATAAAAGGGGCATCTATACATGAGATATAAAACCTATAGAATAAAGCGTTAGGAGAAAATAATTTTTAATTAATAATTTAATTAAAAAAAAAAGAGATATAAAACCATTAAGCATTTCTCTCACAAATAATTCAAACATCTCTACTGCCCTTACTGCGATAAAAAATAATGAGAGGGCTTGGTTCATCAGTGGTGAATTGTTTTCTGAAGAGCAGTGCTCGATGCAAATATATATGTAATATTCTACTGCCCTAAAACCCCATGTCCATAGTGTGCTAAAATAACATACCTAAGATTCCGTCTTACTGTCTCATATATGGGCAGAATTGAACAATACATTCTAGAAGCAGATGGCTTCCCAAATCTTTAGGTCCATAAGCTGGCATGCTAAGCATTCCCTTAGCTGCTATCCTGCTCAATAGCCAAGCAACGGGATCTAAACTGGGGTTCGGATTTGGTACTGGAAAAACCAACTCCCAGATTAAATCACCTAGAAGGATTTATATACCGGTGGCCTTCAGTCACAGCACAATAGAGAAACTATCTACTGTGTCCAGCAGGGACCGCGGCCACCGGTCGACCCTGTTCACCCACAGCTGAGATAAAGTTCAGCTGCCACGTCGTGGGCTTTCTCAAGAAGCTTGCTGTGAAATCTCAGCAGCTCAGTTTCGATAGCGTTCCATGCTCTTCTTCTCTCCTCTTTCACACCCACCACTCTTGGACAATCCAAGGCGTGCTTGGACAATGGCGTGCTCCCAGATCCCTTTCTCCACAGACGCAATCAGGATTGCTTTTAATTTTTAAATCTGTGGAGACTCCTGGAGATGAATCCATGTCCCGATACCACTAAGTTTGAGGGACATAGCCTTTACATAGTACTTGGGCGTGTTCACCCAATTGTAACCTCCCTCTTTTTCCGCTGTTCCTAAATCTGTCTAACCACAGGTCCTGGACGTGCCCCCTGGCTCTCCTATACACCTCTTTCTTGGTTATTGGGAAATCCACTGATATTCCTTTCTGGCATCCATCCTTCGCGAGCCTATCTGCCAACTAATTTCCTTCAATGATGCTAGTTTATTCGGGGCCCTCTTTCATTCCATGGCACTTCTATCACCACAAGGCGTCTTTCCTATCTATCCAAATGTTTTTCCTGATGGCTTCCTCCTCTAGGGTAAATCCCAGGGGGACTAACCCAGCGAGGACCAAGAATACCTCTGTGCTGGTAGTATGGTATCTCCCTGTGATCCCAACGGCCGCCGTCCTTTGCACCCTTTCTGATGCCACCTTGTGGTCCCTATTTCGCTGCCACCAGGCCCTGGAAGCGTAGTATAGTAGTATTGGCTCGACGCAGGAAAGGTAGAGGTTCTTAAAATGGTACCCTCCTTTCCCCTTCTGTTCAGAGACAATCTAGACAGCCTGCATAGCGCCTCCCTACCTTTCGCCACCATCCCATCAGGGTGTACCTGTGATGCCTTTGCAGTACTTGAAGGCTGATAGGAGCATCAGGGGTAGTTGGGCGTCACTGGAGCACTGGAGGTGGTCTTAGAGTGCTGAGGTAGAGGTTCAAATATTTGGAATTCTTGTAATGCGTACCACGTAGTGATGAAGAATAGGTGCCTCGAAATTAGTGCTCGAGTTCTTCTACTTGGAGAGCGTTGTCGGGTGCACTATTCTGACTAAAAGTTGGTCTTGTGTGTACAATCTTTCAGTCTCGGTGTTCATGAAAATTACCTCTTAACGTATATGTAGTTGAGATACAAGGGTTATTTGGTCTTGGAGTAATATTTAATTCATAGTTATGTAGATAGAGTATACCTGTTTTGTTTGGAATTAGTGATAGTTTTACCTTTTCACACCAGGCTTTGATTTTTATTAGACATTTGGTAATATTGTACTGAAGATCATAGATGTTTGAACTCCATAACACAAATGTCACATCATCCGCGAAAGCAATTACTCTAGCAAAACTTTCGTTAAAAGATAAGTTGAAATCATTAAGTAACATATTCCAAAGAATAGGATAAATAATACCACCCTGGGGACATCCCTTATTTATCTTTCTTATACACTTTACATTAGTATATTTAAACTCTACACTCCACCCTTCAAAGTAAGAATTAATTATTTTTATAAGTACCGCTGGAAAATTTGCCTTATCCTATTGTTGGAGAATTGCCGGATGCCATGCGTTGTCGAAAGCTCCGCTGATGTCCACTGTTACTATTGCCGTATTTTCTGTTTCTCTTTTCTGAAGACTTAATTTAGTTATTTCTTGTAAATCAGAGATTGTTGATTTTTCTTGTGTAAATCCATGTTGATCAGGATGCATAACATTATTACTATTAATATGATTTAAAAGTTCAATATGAATTAGACTTTCAAAAATTTTACCTAAATTAGAAGACAAGCTTATAGGGCGGTAGGCTTTCGGATCTTTATAATTTTCTTCATTAGTTTTTTTTATAATCATTACTGCTGACTTTCTCCAGGTCTCCGGATAATAATTAAGTCCAATACAAGCATTGAACAATTTTGTTAACACAGGAGATATATGATGAACTGCCGTTTTGATCATCTGATTGCTTATATGATCTATTCCTGGAGCCTTGCCATTTTTGAGTTTTTCAATTATTGAACATATTTGAATATAATCAAAATAAATTATTTTAATCATTAGAAAAAGTATAACTCTTGCCTCTGATTAATTTATGATAGTTTGTGTCAGAAGATTGACAGTCTTTCGGAAATAGAGAAGAGAGAAGATTTTTCATTTCTGATTCGAGCACATCTTGAGCTACATTTAGAATTGGTAAATCAAAAGACCTAGGAGAAATTTTTTGTTTAAAAGTTTTATAAGTATTACCAAAAGGAGATGTATTTTCAACTTCCTCCAGGAATACCCTCCAGCTTACATTTCTTGTTTTTTCAATAATATTCATATACCTATTTCATATTTCTTTATACATTTTTTCTTCAACTAGCTGTCTATTAGACCGTTTACCCCGATAATATAGATTTCGAACATATTTTAAATGATTTTTAAAAAGTTCCAGTTCATCCGTCTGATGAGGTGTTGATTTCTTACGCTTTCGTCCCGAAATCCATGAAGGCTCTTTCGTTCTCAGGGAGTTCACGAAATATACATCCTGCTATATAAAATAATATAATTTGCATATATCCTGCGCGCACTTGGGTTAAAAAAATAATTGACAACTATAAGTTGCGATTAAGACTACATTATATTTATCTCTTGAAACGGTCACACAAAGATAAGAAATAAAAAATAAATAAAACGGGCAATGAGGATAGATTGGGAGAATATACATGAATATAACCTGTTCAAAAAATATTATTGAAAGTTACTTATCTTAGTGCTTCAGTTGGATGACTGGAAAATTCCTTCCACTAAAATCTTGTAGAACTACATTTTTGGCTAATTTCTCAGGAGCTCTGACTCTCCCCTTCCCCCCCCCCCCCCTATCTTAATTTTCTTATCGCCTTCCTCGAAAAAATGAGGCAAAAATTATTTTAACAGAGTTAAAAAAAAATAAAAATTCTATAATATTCCAAATAAAAAAAAATTTTGAAAATTAAAATTATAATTAAAAGTTATTATTCAAAATATAATTTTAATTGACGAATATTATTTGAAAGTATTAAAACAGAATAGCTGCTTATTTATTTAAAAAAAAGGAAATTTATTATAATATTATAAATTATATACAAAATTAGGAGTAAAAGGAGGTGAAGAGATGGGCTGGTTTGACAATGAAGAATGCTCGAAGTCCTCTTCTTTCTTGTCGAGGCAGCTTCATCATTGTCCACCAGCTTTCTATTAGGTACTGTGGGTGAACTTTGTGGAGGCCGCAGGAGTGGCCTCTACACGTCCACCAAAATGGATTATTATTTAAATATTTTGGTTTTATTCGTAAAGATGCATATGCAGCTTCAATTAATATGTCAGTTATGAGAGAAACTACACAGTTTATATCGTTTATACCTACTATTTTACCTAATTTCATCGTTGCCTCATTTATCCTAGGCACCTTGATTGCCTGCTCATATTTTTGCCAAGGCTCTTTTTTCTTGAAAATACCATGTAGAGTTATTTTCATGTAACAAACTTTCTGTTTCCAGACTAATGTCGAATGAGATTGCGTCATGGTCTGTTATTAGCGAAAGATTTAACGTTTCCCATCCACTAACAAGTACATGAGCATGACTATTAGTAATAGTAAGATCTATTATACTTAATCCTCGACATGTTTTGTTTCGATTGTTATGTATGAGCATATTGTGAAAATCAATTATAGGTTGAAGTCTTCTACCGTTTTGATTAATAATATTATCAAACCACATCTGACTTCGAGCGTTAAAATCTCCAGCTAAAATCAATGGATTTGTGTTAAAATTTTAAATTAATTTATCAAGGAATTGAACATGACAGGTATCCATTTTATTAGGGTGTTTATAAATATTTGAAAGAATAATTTGCCGTTCAGTAGTTTGTACTGATATAGTGGTTGCAAATGAATTTGAAAACTCTGTAATTAATTTACATGATAAGAAAGGGTTTGTAACGATTGTTGCGGCATATATTGGAACTCCCGGTATATTTGCATAATATATTTTTGAACGCATAATAAAGATTACTTAATTATTTATACTATATGGTTCTTGAACTATAATCATATCATATTTTTCCTTAGAAATAAATTCCCTTATTTCATTATTAACCAAATTGCTTTTCCGCGTATTTTGTTTTAGATTTTTTAATTTGAACATTAACCAAAAAACAAGAATAAATTTATTCTAATCCAAAGTAACAATATCATGATCTAAATCTACATAACATGTTCTTTGTATCTCATATTTCATTTGTTGAAGGAACACAGGACATAATTTGTCATTAGAACGATGATTATTGCTATTCCTATATTTAGGATATGTAGAGCAATTTATGCACTTCGGTAAGGATTGACAGTTAACATGTTGGTCTTTGTCTCCGCAATTTTTACATTTTATGATGGTACATGAATTTTTACTATGACCATAACTAAAACAGTTTTGACATTGACGTACAAGCACCTTATCCTTCATATATGTAACCTGTATGTCTGTATATATACGTTGTAATTTCTTCATAATTTGGTATGTTGCCGGGGAAATTCAGAAAACAACATCCTGTTCGTCAGTATTTGATCTCATAGCGAACAGAACCTTTATCTTCTTCTCTCGACCTTCTAACTCTGGGTTCATATTGCATAAAAGCGAAGGAAATTCCTTAATATCTGTGGATTTAGTAATTGACTTAAGAACAATAGTAGGATCTAGTGGTTTTGGTGCATAAATTAATGCTTTTTGATTTACTTCATCAATCTTTTTAAACTCTTCAATCAATGTATTCAAATTTTCACCTGAATCAACTTTAAGTATTACGCCAGATTTTGATTTTATTATTTTATTTATTTTGACTTTAGATCTCTCATTTGTCATCTTTTTAATACCATTATTTACTTCGCCTAATACATCAGCCGGGGAAACATTTAACTTGGATTTAAATATTATTGTTTTATCCGTTACGTTTTGATTTTGCATAACTATTTTATCGTCTTCACTAGTAATTCTCGTAGCTTGAGCATATGACGTATTATAAAATTGACTTGAAGGAGATATATTCTTTATTGATTCGTCCAGATTTCCAAGTCTATCACAGATAGAGCCATTAATTACAGCGATATCTCCCATTGTATCCATCAATATATTCAATTGCTTTAGCAAACCCTGAACAATTGTAAGATCATTTTGATTTATGGTTTTATTTGTAGGTGAGTACTTATATTTTAATGTGTCAGCAATTCGTTCCGAGATGATCTTATGCTGAATCCTACATTCCTCAGTACGTTTTTCAATTTTATCGACCATATTTAAACTTGACTTATGCAAATTTCAAAGCAAAATTTAATTAATCAGGTACCGCAAAGGGGGCACCCTACTATTTCTCAATATAAATTTCAATAAATTTTACCTAATATGAATTTAGAGATAGTTTAAATGTGAAATTTAGTCAATATTTACCAATAACTGCAGAACGAGGCGACGCACGTCCACCTTCAACAGCGTTGAACAGGGGCATAGGCTTGAGACCATAGTTGCTCTAATGGAAAGTTCTAATTGTAATAGGTCAATACCCAACTTCTTGTCTATGGCTCTCGTGATCTTTTTTCCAGGGTCTCCATCAATCTTGACATTTGACAAATTCTTCGTCACTTACCCTTTCCGGTCGACGCGAGTGCTTTTTCTTGCAGACGTTCCTTTTTCGTCACTGTCGACCTCATCAGACTGCTTCTGAGCACATGTTAAACAGTGTTTTCTGGTAGATTAAGAAAATCCAATGTCTGTTTTAGTCTCCTCTCGGCACGCCGAGAAACGATTATGGCGCCTTCTCGATTATCATATTGCTATATGTTGGGATGTAGATGGCATTTGTTCACTAGTGATGCCTTAGAAGAATCCAGAACGAGTTCACATTAAAAGGAGGAGATTTTATTATTACAGTAACAAGGAAGATGATTGTATAGCGAAATACACGATAGAATAAAAAAGTTCCCGAACTTTTAAAAAATAAAATATAAACAACTTTTTAAAAATGAAAATCAATTTTAGTGTAAATCATAATGTCTAAACTATAATTTAATTTAGCAACGCCAGTAAATTCTCATGCGTAGTTTTCATTTTAGGCATATTTTTGTTGTAAGTATTTAACTCGCGTCAGTTTCTGCAATTTCATAATTTGAGCAAAGTGCAAATATTATATTTTGTGTAAATTTAAAAAAGTCTTTCACAGAGACATTAGCATTAATGAATGAGGCTTATGAACGCGAAAAATTGTCACGAACGCAAGTTTATTTATGGTATAAACGTTTTAAAGATGGCCGCAAGAGCATCGCAGATAATTCAAGGTCAGGTCGGCCATTGACATCAACAATGGATCGCAATATTGGACAGGTACGTGATTTAATTGTTGCTGATAGAAAAATTACTATTGACAATATATCAGAAATACTTGGAATTTCGTGTGGTAGTTGTCAAAAAATTATTGGTGATAATTTAAACATGATAAAACTTTGTGGTTATTTTCTCACGAAATTTAACAGATCAACAAAGAGAAACCAGATTATCAATTTAAAAAGATTTAATTGAAACTGAAAATAATAATTCTGATTTTTTAAAAAACAATAATAACTGATGATGAAACATGGTGCTTTCTTTTTGATCCACAAACCAAAAAAACAATCACTCGAATGGCACACACCAAGTTCTCCAAGGAGGAAGAAAGTTTGTCTTGACAAGTTCAAAGGAAAAGTAATGCTTGAAGTGTTTTCGATTATCAAGGACTTGTCTATTATGAATTCATTAAAGAGGGGAATACTATTAATAAACAGGTATACAAAGAAATACTTGTGCGCCTTTGTGATGGGATAAGAAGAAGAAGAAACAAACCTTTTTAATCAAAACAGTGGAAATTGCTACAAGATAATACCCCTGCTCATAGAGCCATTATTGTTCAAGACTATTTAGCCAAACACTCTGTATCTGTCTTGCCGCATCCTCCTTACTCTTCTGATATCGCCCCATGCGATTTCTTCTCCTTTCCAAAACTTAAAATGACGTTAAAAGGGAGGCGCTTTTCATTGTCATCAAAAGTAATTGAAAATGCGACGGTGGAGCAAAACAAGCTTAGAAAAATTGACTTTGAACTAGCATTTCAACAGCCGAAAAAGCGTGAAAAAACGCTAGAAAAAATGTGTAGATAAACAAGGCTCCTATTTTGAAAAATTTCATGTTTAAATTACTATACTATGAATAAATAAATAATTTTTAAAAAGTTCGGGAATGTTTTGATCCTACCTTGGATAAAAGTTTGACATTTTTTTTTCAACTTGTGTGCATTTTATCACTTTAAATTATATTTCTATTATATATATATCAATGCATTATTAATATATATATTATTTTGGATAAAAGGTATCTCCTGAAAAAAATAAACTTTTATCCGGCAGAGTTTCCTCACCACTCTGGAAGTACCTGCCTCGGCGCGTTACCCTTTTTGGCGGTTCACCCCCCAGGAGCCCTAAATGGTCCTGAGAAGTCCTATTCCACTTCTAGCTTTTACTAACCCCACCATCGGATCTGACCTGATGGCGCCAGCAAAGCTAGGGCCCTAGAACTGACCAATTGTTGAAGACTCGTGTCCCAGGAAACTGAATAATTTTACAAACCAAGATAAATTTGATATATATTTTGAATATGTTATAAGCTATGAAAATAAGAAAATCATGTTCACAATTTCATATGATGTTGGGATATGATTGATTTATAATTCCAGAAAATGAAACATTTTTTACAAAGTTAATTTAATGGTTCATCTATGATAGAGATGATATCTGACAAGATTCTCAAGGAAAATTATTGAGATTATAAGATTGATTGTATTTGATGACTGTGTGGTGATATTCCTACATGTAGTTCTTGAAATTCTGGTAGCTGGATAGCATCTAGCAATTGGACTCTGTTTCTTAAAATTATTTTCTATACGGCGACATCTTCTTGGTAATATCAGTTTAATATTGATAACACATTCAAAGTGATTGTCGTAAAGATAGAGGCTGCCTGGCCGGCATTCATTGATCTTCAAATATAAGACACTTCGACCAGTAAATCTTTTTTTTTTGTCTAGCCGAAGTATCTTTTATTTGAAGAACAAAGTGATTATATAAAAGGTATATTTTATTTTACTTCTTGTGCATACAGTACTGGTCATGAAAATCACGGTGGTAAGAGGTTTGTGACTACTCATACTTTAGGTACACCAAATGACTTTACTAGTAATATCAGGCAATGGAACCATGGAGTTAATGTCTGGATATACATATATATTATATAATCTAAAAATTCAAATATTTCTATATTTTAAAAGATATATATTTTATTTTATTCATTGATACTTTTACTTTTGTTATCATCGTTTTTAGAAAGACTTTCAGTTTTGTTGTATAGTTTTGTTGTAAATATGCGTAGTTAACATATCAATCCTTTTAAATCACTAATATAGGATTAACTTTTTGAATTCTATATAATGTGAAAATAACTAATGTGTAATCTTTCCTCAAGTAATTGAAAATAAAAACTACTTGACGGTAAATAATTATTTTTTTTTACTTATCACGACTGCACCTCAACCCTTTGTCTTATCGATCCTTTATCTTATCAACCCTTTATCTAACAACAACAACAAAATATTCATAACATATATATATATATATGTGGGATCGGTGCGAATTACCTTTTGAAGTTGGCTGAGTTGATTGTTTGTGGTGGGCGCAGTCGTGTTGGCTGAGTTGGTAAGGTATTCACAAGGGAAAATAACGAGGACACAGAGTTGAGTTGAAAAAAGGCTAGCAATCTAGGGAGAAAAGGAGTTGAAGCTATTTTGACTGAGTTGGCTATTGACTATGGCTGTTCACATTATTGTAGGATGGGACTTATCTGATTGGTTGAGGAGATGGGATTGGCTTCTAACCGGTTCCTTGGTCGATCCAGGTGCTAACTCGCTGCGATCCAAGTCCTAACTGACTATACTTCGTTCCCGATTTAAGACGAAAGCTATTCCGGGCTCTCATTGGATGAATTTCCAGGGGTGCTCGATTTCCATTGGTTCCTAACTAATGTTCCTATGCTCTCATTGAGTCTCGGCTAATTCTTTGTTCTTAGCTTGTTCTGACATGATCCAGGAAATACTAGGTTCTTGAACCCAGTTTTATGAGTTCCTGGATAATAAAACCTGCTAATGATTGCTTCCTCTTTGATGGCCTTTCTCTCCCAGATTTCTTAAGCCTTGTCTTTATTGATATCTTTTAAAACATACATTGCATACATATTGGGGCAGGTTTGCATCCAGTTATGTACAAATTATGACAGATGCGCCCCCTACATGTGAAGAATTCACGAAGGGGAAAACCTGAGTGAATTCTGTAAAGGGAAAAAATAATTTTTGTGGAAAATTTGTTGTGGTTATAGAGAGTCTATATACAAGCATTGGTAGTGATATAAGAGATAAAAGAGAATGGTGTTAATGATATATAGCTTGCATATAATTAATAGAAATCAAAAAATTTTTAATTGTAAGACATCAAAATGAATGCTATGGTACATAGTGGGAAAAAAAAGAAAAGACAATGCGCCTAAACGATATTCTACTCGAGATTGTGAATGAGGTCGAGGGAATTCTACTAGGTCTTTTTGCGAAATCAAAATAAAAAGTTGAACGAAATCAAAGTGAATGCCTTGTTGCATGGTGAGAAAAAAAAAAGAAAAATGCCAAACCAATGAAAGGTTCAACAAAACTCTGGGAGACATGTTGTCCATGTGCACAGGTGTCGAGCAGAAGGACTGGGACCAAGTTTTACCCTACGTAACTTTTGCTTACAACACTGCTAAACAGGAGGCGACCGGCTACACTCCGTTCTTTCTTGTCCACGCCCGCGAGGCCGAGATCTACATCGATGCCGTACTATCCTACCTACCAGATGAGATCTCTGACGACTACGTTGGAGAACTTGTGACCAGAGCTGAGGAAGCGCGTCAACTCTCCCGATCACGCCTTCTACAATCACAGGCGAAAGACCGTAGACTTTACGACCAGAAACATACTCTAGTCTATTACCAGAAGGATGATCTTGTGTGGGTTTTTACCCCCATCCGAAAAGTAGGGCTCTCAGAAAAGCTACTGAAGAGATACTTCGGTCCCTACAAGGTGACCAAGAAGCTTTCAGAAGTTACGTATGAAGTAGAGCCCGTGGACCCGTCTCCCTGATCACGGAAATCCAAGGATATCGTTCATGTCATTCGGATGAAGCCCTACCTGGACCCTGAAGAACAACATTCCATTCTGCTAGGGAACACAGGCCGTGATAGATTTCGTTCCAGAACAAGGGCTGAGACAAGCTAATCAGCGGGTCGCTGCTTTTTCTAAAGAGGAAGTAATGTCAAGTAGCTCCATCCAGATGGGACAACTGTCAATCATCCCTGGACCCCGGGGGGACCACAGGTGTGGGGCTTCTGGGAAGCTGATCTGTAAATAAGGAAAACGGGACGGTGGCTAACGCCATTCATTCAGGATTAGCTTTAACTGGGGGTAAGTTGTACTTTCTCTCTCCCCCTAAAATTACCCCTTATAATAAATTAATTATCCCCAAACTTGCCCTTGCTTTATTAATTTCCGCGACAATATTATGTATACAGGAGACATGGGAATCTAATTAACCTTACGTGTGCATTTTGTCTTTGTGTTTGTGTTGTTTTTCGAGATCTCAAGGCCGAATGTAGTATGTTAATATGTCCCGAGCCTTAATGCGTTCTAGGGATTTTTATGCATTTCCCTAGGGCACTTAAGTTATGCTCGCCCGATACCCACTTTTATATATCGGGTGTCAACACCGGAGTCAAAATTTTTGAATACAGGGTCCGAGGAGAGTCCCTCGACCCTTCAAAAATGGTTGTTTATTCCCTTCGGAAGAAACGCAAGCTCGAAAGCTTAGCTACCTGATTTTACTTATCATTTAAGTGGCAGTATGCGTGCTTTTGTTCATATTTGACCTTGAGGTCTGCGTGTTGTGCATGGGTTGTGAGTTTTTATGTTTTGTTAAAAGTCTAAGGTCTGTGTGCTTAGTGTTGGTAAATGTAGAGTTTTGGAAGTCTTTAAAAGAAGAATAGAAATGTAAAACTCATTTGAAATTGTCTGTAACGTATTAAGTTTTTTTGTGAGAATGTAATTAAATGGTGTTCTCTGTAAAAGTCGATATGTAGGTTCAAACTGGAATCCCAAAATGGGTGACGCTAAAATGTCCACAGCGCGCTGACCTCAATTTTATTCTCGGCGCGGGGTGGGGAAATATGACCCATGTCCGGATGTGTGGGGGACGGCGCAAGGGGCCCTCCGCGGCTTGTGCAAGTAATTTGATGTCGGCGTCTTTGTCGCCACTTACGGGGAGAAATATTAGACCGACGTCCTCTCTCCTAATTGATTTTTTCCTCGGTGCCCTAATTGTCCTTCTAATTGAATTCTGCCTTACGTCGGCTTGGGGTGTCTTAATTGTTTGCTGGCTGAGGCCCCCTTAAGTTGTCCAAGCTCTCCGCGAGAATCTCTCCCACGAGTGTTAGAATTTCTAAACTTGCTTGGCCTATATGGAAGACGGATTCATAGACGGAATTTCCTATATGGACGATGGATTTAAAGACGGAATTTCCTATATGGAAGATGGATTTTAAGACGGAATTTCCTATATGGAAGATGGATTTTAAGACTGAATTTCCTATATGGAAGATGGATTTTAAGACTGAATTTCCTATATGGAAGACTGCTTCCTGCAGCTGGTACAGCCGATGGTAGGGTAGGGTATAAATTAGCATATGAACGATGAATAAAAATGGGGAGAGTCCATAGGGTAGAATCAAAAAACATATAATAGCTATTAGATGAAAAATGGGATATTGGCACATCTTCTCCCATGTTTTTGCCATGACATGTGGCTCTGGAATATCTGGTTGGACTTCTATTGATTTTGGTGGATTTGAAACGGGGTATCCCTGGGGAAGGGCTATATCGCATCCCTTGTTACTGTGGGAGAATTGCGTAAATCGTTTTTTGGAAAAATGGTAGGATCTAAATGCTTGAAAGGCTCGTTGTTTGTTGGTTTGACTTTCAACGGTTCTGCTGGAAACAGTTCGGGTGTGAGATGTTTAAACGGGAACGTATAATTGTGTTTGTGTCGTACATGGTGTATCTTAATGGCGGGTGGTGTTATATATTGGATGTTTTTTGTATATAGTTTAAGTTTGTTGACGTGGATCGTATCAGTATCTCTTTGGAGAGGTTGGTTGGGTCTATCGATACGGACCACGTTTGGTGAGACGACCTCTAATATGGTGTATGGTCCTGTGAAATATGGGGCGAGTTTTCCTGTGTTGGGGTGATGATATAATTTAACTAACACCAGGTCACCTATTTCGAAATGTGGCTGTTTGTGTCGTTGGTCATAAGTGTTTTTATCTTGTATGTGTTTGTTTTGGGTTCTTGTGTGTGCGATCTTCCTAGCTCTGTCGATGTCTGGATAAGGTGTGGTGTGGTCAGAGAGTTCTGGGGGTAGGACGCCAAACATCAGATAGATGGGCGGAAAACCGGTGACAGAGTGTGGGGTATTGTTATATATAGTTGTAACTCGTTTGACCAACTTGGTCCATGCGACCTTAGGATTCTCCAAATGTAATAGCCCAAGTTTTCCCGTGAGGGTGGCGTTTAGGCGTTCACATAGACCGTTGGCTTGTGGATTGTTGCTAGTTGTGAGTAACGGGTGGATACTCCTGTTAAGCAGGAAGCTACTAAATTTTGGTGAAGTGAATGCAGGGACTCTATCCGTAAGAAGGCGTTTCGGAGAGCCATCCTGTAATACTCGCTTGAGTACCTGTTGATAGGTGGTAATGCTGGTGGATTTGGATGGGAACGTCCATGTGTAGCGCGAAAAATGGTCGACTACAACATGGAGGTATATCTTGGTGTTGCCATATTTGGCAAATCCTGCTATGGTGTCGAGGGAGAGTAGGTCAAAAGGTCCTTTGGCTTCCGGTGGCTGACCTAATTCCCCGTACGTGGGTCCCAATGGAAGTTTTGTTAACTGGCAGGTGGGGCAGGTCTTAACCTTTTGTGTAATGTCTTTCGACATACCCTGCCAGTAATATTGAGCGGAGATGAGTCGTGTCATTTGTGATATACCGGGGTGGTTGTATTGTGTGTACTGTTTGTAAGAGTTGGTGGATGAGTGTTTTTGGGATTATAATTTTAGTTACACCTTTTCGGGAAACGGTATGCAGTCCATTGTGATCAGTGGTCAGGCTAGAATCTCCCGATGGAGAAGGCTGATGGGTCTTAATAAGGGAGGCGTCTAAGAACCCACAGAACGGGTTACGGGATAAGAGATCTGCCTCATATTGCTGTTTTCCTTTTATGTAGCGGACCTCATACTCGTAACTCGACAGCCGTAAACTCCACCGAAACAATCTGCCTGACGGGTTTTTGATTGTCTTCAGCCACTGCAATGCGTGATGGTCAGAAAATATAGTAAATTTTCTGCCCATCAAATAGATGCGAAACTTCTCCACACTCTCAACGATTGCTAAGCACTCAAGTTCAGAGATGGAATATTTTGCTCGTGTGAACGCAGAGTGCGGCTGAAATACTGGACTGGATATACTTTCCCATCAGGGTGAACCTGTTTGAGGATGCCTGCTATACCGAGGGTGGATGCGTCACAATACACCTGGCATGGCAGGCCCTCTTTGTAAAGGTGTAAAATGGGGTGTTGTGTGAGGCTCTCTTTCAGGCTAATGAATGTCTTTTGGCAAGTTTCATCCCAGACCCACATGACATCCTTTTTAAGAAGGTTGTTAAGTGGTGTCCGCAAGCGGGCGTATTCCGGGATGAATTTGTTATAGACGTTCACAGCGCCCAGAAATGATTGTAGTGTTTTGCGGTTGTGGTGTTGTTTGATGGCGTGGATGATGTCTGTGTTGCGTGTGAGCGGTGTGGTGGTACCAGCTGTGATGGTGTAGCCTAGGAAATTTATGGACTGCTTAAAAAAATCGCATTTTGCGAAGTTAAGTTGTAACTTCTCTACCTCGCAAAAGGTGAAAAATTGTCGCAGGTGGTTTTGATGTTCTTCCAGTGTGTTGGAGAAAATGATGAAGTCATCAAAATAATGTGCCACACAGTCAAGTCCGTGTCTCTGTAGGACCTGACTCATGGCTCTTTCGTAGATCTGAGGGCTGGTTTTTAACCCGAAAGGTAATCGAGTGGGCTGATATAACCCTTCGAGCGTAGCAAAGGCCAACAGTGGTCGAGAATCGGGGTGTATTGGAACCTGCCAATACGCGGAGGATATGTCGGCCGTGGAGAAATACTTGGCCCGTGCGAGACGGTCGAGTATATCCTCGATACTAGGGAGGGGATGGACATCAGAGCTGATTAGCTCGTTCACCTTTCTATAGTCAATACAAAACCTTTTGGTCTTGTCGCGCTTGGTGACGAGAGTGACCGGGCTAGAGAAAGGTGAAAAATACTGCTCGATAATGCCATTTTCCAGCATCTGTTGGACCTGGTTGCGGATTTCCTGTTGGTCACATATCGGAACACGATATGGACGTATGGTGATTATTTTGTCGGAGTTCGTGGGTATTTTTACTTGTGGGATTTTTAAGCATGGTACGCTGAATTTGTTTTGGGTAAAAAAATGTGGTTGTATCTTTGTAAAAGTGTGGTGAAGTGAGGTGGATAGTGAGGGTTGTGTATCGCATTGTAGCATGTGTATGGGGAAGAAAATTGTTGGGTTTTAGTGTGAGTGTCGCGTTTGTTGCGCGGGTTGTGCGTGTGACCGTTGTGTGACGACGTGTGGTCACTTATGTGCTCGATGCGTGAGCTGTCCTGCTGTATGGACATGTTTTGTGCATTGTTGTTGCAAGTTGAAGCCGTTGTGGCCTTGTTATTTGAGGGCATATACAAAAGGCAATTGGCCTTAGTGAAAAAATTGTGTAGTGCGCGCGTGTGACCAGATTGGCATGGGGGTGATCGGGTTTTGACCAATGGATGCACGCAGTGGGTGCCATGTGCGGAAGGTTTGGATATATTGTTGGTCTTTTGCGATATCGCTTGGCATTCCCAATACGTGCATTCATTGGGTACATGGTTGAAATGGTAGGTAGGGGTAGACAATGGAGCGCCAAGTTGGAATATAGTGCTTTGGTTGAAATCTATTGTTAATTTAAAATTACGGAGGGTATTTATGCTGAGAATTCCAAATGGTAGAGGTGCTTCCACCACATGGAAATTCTCTTTTCTAGTAATTTTACCTATTGTCAGAGGGAGGGTCAGTTTACCTATTGTTTTTACAAGACCATTTATAGCATGTAGGTCTATAGACTGCTTTTTTAATTTTAAATTAGGAAGATTAGTTTTTAACATTTTATACAGATTATGGGGCACTATATTCAAACTTGCGCCTGTGTCAATTAGGAATGGGGCTGGCAGTTCAGGGGTTGAAAACAGTCTCATCGTCAGCTGGGTGACGGTAAAGGGTTGAGGCCTTACCTCAGTTCCGAAAGGCCTCCACTGCTTGTGCGTCTTCGGCGTGGGGCGGGGGCGTGGGACGCTGGGCGTGCTGCTGCGTTGGGGCCGTCTGCACTGCCCGTGCACTCGTGTGTGGATTTTGGGCCATTTGCACTGCCCGTGCACTCTTGTGTGGATTTTGGGCCATTTGCACTGCCCGTGCGTTTGCGTGTTGTGTTGGGGCGGGCCTATGCCGGCATTCGCTGTGCCAATGACGAGCGCCGCAGAACTTACAGTTTGACGGCGGAGTAGGTGCAGTCCATGCATCTGTTCGTCGGGGTGTGCTGGGGTATGGACCCGACATGGTGGGCGGTTGTTCCTCGCGGTGTCGTGTCATTGATATGTTGGGCCCGTGGATCCGCTGTGCCAGTCGGAACCACTCTCCTAGGCTCTCAGGCGGTACCACGCGGATCAGGCGCTGGTCGGAGAACGGCAACCCCTCCGTCAGCGTCTCGAGGATCACCTCCTGTGGGAGTCCCAGTTGTAAACCCATGGCGGTTTTCTCCCGGTAGTACGTCTCCAGGTCTGCTTGTCCCGCAAGCTTCATGGCGAAGTATTTCGCGAAGGACGTTTCGCTGGATTCCGGATAGAGATCCAAGAGGATTTGCCTCACCTGGAAATAGATCTTGGTGGCCAGCCGGAGTTTCCTGAAGAGTTCCGGGGGTTGGCGCGTCAGGTAGTTTGGCAGCCGGAGTAGCTTATCGGGGTTTTCTACGTGGGCGTCATCCATCTTTCGGTCGTAGGCCTGGAAGAATTGGCGGGCGCTGTAGGATCCATCGAAGGGCGGAAGTGCCGCCCCTGTGAGGTCGGACGACCTCGCCTGGGCAAGCGCTACAGCTAACTGGAGCAGGACGCCCGCCAGGGGTTCAGGTTCCCTCCCGTTTCCGGTCGCCTCCTCCTCTCTCGATAGGTTACGGCTATTTTTGACTTCTGTTTCCTGGTCACTTTCCATTTTATCCTGTCGACTCACTGTGGGATCGGTGCGAATTACCTTTTGAAGTTGTCTGAGTTGATTGTTTGTGGTGGGCGCAGTCGTGTTGGCTGAGTTGGTAAGGTATTCGCAAGGGAAAATAACGAGGACACAGAGTTGAATTGAAAAAAGGCTAGCAATCTAGGGAGAAAAGGAGTTGAAGCTATTTTGACTGAGTTGGCTTTTGACTATGGCTGTTCACATTATTGTAGGATGGGACTTATCTGATTGGTTGAGGAGATGGGATTGGCTTCTAACCGGTTCCTTGGTTGATCCAGGTGCTAACTCGCTGCGGTCCGAGTCCTAACTGACTATACTTCGTTCCCGATTTAAGACGAAAGCTATTCCGGGCTCTCATTGGATGAATTTCCAGGGGTGCTCGATTCCCATTGGTTCCTAACTAATGTTCCTATGCTCTCATTGGGTCTCGGCTAATTCTTTGTTCTTAGCTTGTTCTGACATGATCCAGGAAATACTAGGTTCTTGAACCCAGTTTTATGAGTTCCTGGATAATAAAACCTGCTAATGATTGCTTCCTCTTTGATGGCCTTTCTCTCCCAGATTTCTTAAGCCTTGTCTTTATTAAAATCTTTTAAAACATACATTGCATACATATTGGGGCGGGTTTGCATCCAGTTATGTACAAATTATGACATATATATATAGAAGCATAGGGCGCTTCTCCCGTCAAAATAAACGTCAAAAACTGACCCCATCTATTGACCGTCGCCGCAAACTATCGGCCTCGGGTCGGTGACAAAGTCACAACACCAGCTTTGGCAAATTGAGAAGCGTCCACCTAGAGACCATGGTTTCGGGCTAATGGCCCTCGTCAGTCTAGGGCGGACTTTATTCCATGAGATCCACACGGGATCTAATGGAATCTTCACAATCTACCAAAGAGGTGTTTTGCTGGCAAGGTGGCTGGGCCAAATCTATGGCTAGAATATAGATGGAAAAATTGCCGTGAGGAAATTGATCCAAAGAAGCATAGAGCTCTTCTCCCGTCAAAATAAATATCAAAAACTGACGCCATCTATTGACCGTCGCCGCAAACTAGCGGCTTCGGGTCGGTGATAAAGTCACAACACCAGCTTTGGCAAATATATATATATATATTAACGTGACATATCTATGTATAAGAGAGGTGTCAACCAATTTATTATTTATCTTGTTTCCATGTATATCTGTGTAAAACTTGTGATCAATTTTTAATATATTTACAGAGCGCACATGTAGAAATTTGGTACACTCGCTCAATCCACTAAACAATGCGAGTTGATAAGGAATCAGACTTCTGGGCAATTGGGAGACGGGAATAACCAATTTTTATATTTACTTTCAAATTTTATAAATAAATTTTAATCTAGTTCCAAACCATGTATTTTGACCTAGTTTAATACAGCTTATAATGCAAGTTTGCATGACTTTTGGCTGATCATTGTGTCGAGTATAGACTCTAAATAATATAATTTACATATATATTTCCTTTCAAACGGAGAAAATAGACAGCCGTTTTTGTAGCGTAATGATCGGCTATAATTCTACAAAAATTAAGTCGGCAGTATGAAACTAGAACTGTTTATAATTGTAAGGATATTACCAGAAATAAATAGGTATTTAAAATAACAAGAATATAATTAACCAATTTAATAATTAAAACACACAATTATATATAATAAATATTTATTTGGAGCTCCTGTTGAATGAGGTGGTGAGAAACAGAGCTGGAGCTTTTGCGTTGTTCAAATTCTGGAAGACGGCTGAAGAGAAGAGGAGGCTATATACATAATCTAATTGATGTAAATAATTATATGCAAATAATCTATGTCAGGATTAGAATGACGAATCCTGTATGGGACTTTGATTCCAGTAAAAGGCTTGTTGCTGCTGTTGTATATAGTCACAGTGTAGAAAATATTATACTATACCTACTACATATAGATTTCTCTCTGTATATAGGACGAGAGGTCCTCAATAAAGGCTTTTTGTTGTTGTTGTTGTATGATAAATATTTATTTCCATAAAATTTATACAGTAAAACGTGGATAATTCGAAAACATCTTCAATTCAAATATTTATCTTGGTCCCTAGAATTTACTATAAATGGAATTTCCGTTTTTAATTCGATTTTTTTTTGTAACTTGGGCTTCGAGTTATCCAAGTTCTCAACTGTATATATATATTTTTTAATATAAAAGAAGCATATCCTGACAGCTCACATTAGCATTTTAGATGGCAGAGCGCCATCTAATGTGATATGTAAAAATAGATTTAAAACTATTTTATATAAAAATGTAAATATTGAATTATTACTATTGTGAATATGTGATGTGTAATTTGAAGATAGTGTGAGTTTTGATAAAAAATAAAGTGTTGTTTTTAGCTAAAATGTAGCTCGATTAAAAATCGACAAAACATTCTATTATTTTTGATATATAGCTAGCAATAAATATGTATATATATATGTTTCTATGAAAATGTTAATCTGCAAGACGCAGGTTATCATCATCCCTTTTTGATTTGTTTTTGTCACTTTTTGGCGTTTCGAAAATAAACAATAAAAGGCTGTATCAGACTTTACTAAGACAATAAAGATTTGCTAAAAATAAATGTGTACGAAGATGTTGCATTTGGCGACGAGGATATAAGAGTAAGTACCCTCGAATTTTGAAGTAAATATTTTTAGAAAATATCTTTGATTTTGCATATAATTGAAAGTAAATTTTAAAAGACACAAATTGCAAAGTTTTAGGATGCAAATTTAAGAGAGAGTGAAAAAAAAATGGCTAGTTACCAATTTAAGGAATATAATGAGGAAACTGAAACTTTTGAAACGTTTTATGAACGATTGGAACAGTTTCTCATATTGGAGGAGGCAGGGGATGAGAAGATAAAGGCTTATCTCCTAACCCTCATGGGAAGTAAAACATATGGTGTTTTGAAGAATTTGTGCAGTCCTATTCTACCTAAAGATAAAACTTTTGATAACCTAATAGATATCTTGAAAAGGCACTTCTCTCCAAAGCGCTCAATTGTAGTAGAGAGGTTCATATTTTTTAAAAGAATGCAATTAAAGGAAGAAAGCATCTCGGATTACTTGGTGGAAATTAAGCGTTTGGCTTCCTCATGCAACTTTGGGAATTTTCTGGAGGATTCTTTACGTGATAAAATGGTTTGTGGATTATATAATGCCAAAATACAAAATAGAATTTTGTCGGAGGGCGACATTTCTTTAGCTAAAGTAATTGAGATAGCATTATCTATGGAAGCGGCCGAGAAAAATACAAAATTATTTCACTTGGAGCAGGGTAAAGATTGTGTAGATAAGTTGAGGATGGAACGCAAGGTTGAATCAAATTTCCAGAATGGCAAATGTAAACATTGTGGTAAACAGCATAAAGAACTATGTAGATTTAAGGAGGCGATTGCCTCAATATGTTGGAGCAGTAGAAGAAATCTAAGGCAACATCAGAATCAGCCGGGAAATATACATCAGATAGGAGACCAAGAAGAGGAGGAAGAGTATGTCCAGAAAATTATAAGCGTGACGATACCTGAGTATAAAATTAATTTTGCCTCAAGTGACCCTCCCTATCTGATGGAGTTAAAAGTAGAAGGAAACTTTATTAAATTTGAAATGGATACGGGTAGTGGTCTAACACTGATATCAGAAAAGGATTTTAAAAATAGTCTTCAACACTTGAAATTGGAAAAAGCGAGTATTATTGTAAGAACTTATGATGGTACCGTGGTACCCATTCTGGGTAAAATCAATGCCAAAGTGGAGTCTCAAGATATTACTTACAAACTTAGAGCGTTGGTGGTGAAAGGAGAAAAGAGGGCTTTGATGGGAAGAGAATGGATAAATAGATTGAAATTGGGCTGTTTCGCGGTAAAACATATGCCTGTGGAAATTACCATTGAGGAAATTTTGAAGGAAAATCAAGCCCTATTTGTGGAGACAACTGAACCAATAAAAGGTTTCACATTTTCAGTAAACATGTGTGATGTGAATCCAATTTTCCATAAGGCTCGTCCGGTGCCTTTCGCCATTAGGCCAACAGTTACTGAAGCATTAGACAAAATGGTGGCTAAGGGTTATCTATGTGAGGTGGCGAGCAGTAAATGGGCCACTCCAGTGGTTGTAGTGCCGAAGAAAAATAAAGAGATCAGAATTTGCTGCGCCTTCAAGGTAACTCTAAATAAATATTTGGACACTGCGGCCTATCCCCTTCCCACACAGCAAGATTTATTCTCCACATTGGCCAAGGGAAAATACTTTTCTAAATTGGACTTGAGGAACGCTTATCTGCAATTAGAGGTGGACCCAGGCACCCGACCGTTACTAACGATAAATACTCATAAAGGGCTTTTCAGGTTTAAGAGAATGCCATTTGAATTGGCAAATGCGCCCAGTTATTTTCAATCTGTAATGGATAGGGTTTTGTCGGGTATAGGAGGCGTAATTTGTTATATTGATGATGTCCTTATAGCCACAGCATCAATTGAAGAACATCTGGCGTTATTGAAGACTATATTTGCTCGCTTGGCGAAGTATAATATCAAACTAAAGAAAGAAAAATGCCTATTTTTGCAAAAAGAAATTGAATATTTAGGACATCTTGTCACGGAAGAGGGCATCAGACCTTTAGATCATAAGGTACAAGCAATACAGAAGGCCAAAACGCCTACGAATATCTCTGAATTAAGGTCATTTCTTGGTTTGGTAAACTTTTATGGGAAGTTCATACCCAATTTGCCAGAGCTTTTGAAGCCTCTTCATGAGCTTCTTCACAAAAAACGTCCTTGGGTTTGGACAAAGGAATGTGGAGAGGCCATTGACAAGTGCAAGAATAGCATTACTCTGAGAGGGTGCTAGTCCCGTATGATGCGACTTTGCCATTGTGTTTGGCCACTGATGCATTGCAGATTGGAGTGGGCGCTGTGTTGTCACATATTATAGAAGGCCAGGAGAGACCGATTATGTTTGCCTCACGGACTTTATCGGAAGCAGAACAAAATTATTCTCAGATTGAGAAGGAGGCTCTAGCCATTATTTATGGAGTTACCAAGTTTCATCAATTTATTTATGGAAGAAAATTTATTCTTATTACAGACCATAAGCCATTGGTGACCATTTTGGGCTCAAGATCAGGAATCCCCACCTTATCTACTTCAAGATTGCAGCGTTGGGCGCTTATTTTGTCAGCTTATACTTACGATATTAAATTTCGAAGAACTCAAGACCATGGGAATGCAGATCTTCTGTCACGTTTTCCTGTGGGCTGTGAAGAAATTCCAAGATTAAATAATGTCTATGCTTTATCCTATGTGGAAGAATTGCCGATCACAGCAGAGGAAATTGCCACGGAAACTGAAAAAGACGAAGTGCTCTCATTGGCCAAATTTTATACTCAGCAAGGCTGGCCTGAAAAGGTGGCTGATCACCTCAGACCTTATTTTCAAAGGAAACTTGAGCTAACTGTAGATGGGGAGTGTTTGGTTTGGGGAATGAGAGTTGTCATTCCACCATCTCTCAGAATAAAAATGTTGAACTGTCTTCATGAGACTCATTCCGGTATGAACAAAATGAAGGCTGTAGCAAGATCACATTTTTGGTGGCCAAATCTAGATACCCAAATCGAGTTTTTGGTAAATAAGTGCAGAAGCTGTCAGCAATCCCAGGATGGGCCAAATAAAGGAAAATGGCAACCCTGGAGATGGTCAACCAGACCTTGGCAAAGAATCCACATTGATTTTGCAAATAAGGAAAACATTAATTTATTAATAGTAGTAGATAGTCATTCGAAGTGGATCGAAGCCATCCCAATGAGAGAGACCACCACACGCAAAACCATTGAGCAACTACGGCGACTTTTTTCTTCCTATGGTCTACCGGAGGAACTTGTATCTGATAATGGACCTCAGTTTACTGGTAGTGAAATGAAAGGTTTTCTGGAAGGAAATGGAATTAAACAAACATTGATCCCGGCGTACCACCCGCAAAGTAATGGCTTGGCTGAAAGAGCGGTTAGAACAATTAAGACTGCCCTGGATAAAAATAAAAGGAAAATTGGGGATTCCATTCAAGACACCTTATCAAAAGTTCTTTTGGCATATCGAAGCACCCCGCATGTGACAACGGGAAAGACTCCATCAGAGCTCTTTATTGGGCGTGCGCTTCGAACCAGAGTATCGTTGATACATCCCAGTTTGGCATCTAGAGTTAGGGACCAGCAAGCCAGGCAAATGAAGTATGATCGGCGAACCCATTTGGAAGAATTCCAGATAGATGATTTAGTGTGGTGTAAAAACTTTAGAGGTGGTGATAAATGGATCCCAGGAAAAATTGTGGGCAAGAAGGGAACTAGAGTCTACACCATTTTGATCCACGGACAGGTAAAGGCCTATCACAGGGATCAAATTAGAAAAAGGTGGAGGAATGGTGAGGAAGATGAGAGTGGAGATGGAGAGCGTCAACCCGAGCACTCAAGAGGAGCAGGTCCCAGTGCCATAATCTCGGAGGTTGTACGAGACAGAGGTTATATGGAGTCGCTGTCGCCAGGACTAACTAGCCAGCGGTCGGATCAAGATTCAGAGGTTCAGAGTGATACAGACGATGGAAAGTCATTGGAGCCTCTTCGCTCGCTGGACCCCGAGGCCTTGAAAGAGGAGGGTCCTGTCCTAAGGCGGAACCCACCTCGAGCGAGGAGACCGCCTGTGAGATTTCGTGTTTGAAGAGAGAAGATGGTGATATATAGCTAGCAATAAATATGTATATATATATGTTTCTATGAAAATGTTAATCTGCAAGACGCAGGTTATCATCATCCCTTTTTGATTTGTTTTTGTCACTTTTTGGCGTTTCGAAAATAAACAATAAAAGGCTGTATCAGACTTTACTAAGACAATAAAGATTTGCTAAAAATAAATGTGTACGAAGATGTTGCAATTTTGAAAATAGAGCAATCCATACTTAATTCATTAGATAATAAAAGGCATATATTGGATTTAAAAAAATATTTATTTTGCCAATATTTCGGCTGGCTGAACGCCAACCTTTATCGAGGCATTACATTTTTGTATACACAAACTCAGCGCCGCATAGTGTTATGATATATTAGTGTTATATTCTATTATATATAAATATAAATGTTAATATTAAATAAATTTATTAAAAATAAATTTAAAAACGTAACTATCCCTCGTCATAAACATAAAAATAAAATTTAATTTGTTTATACATACAAAATGTATAGCATACTTAGTGGAACAAAAAGCAAAATACATTGATGTAGGCTTGTCCCATAATATTTGGCCAACTTATTTGTTGATGTGTGAAAAAATAAAAAGGTCAGGTGTTGATATTACAAATAAAGATGGCATAATCCTGATCAGGAGCACATGCGCGTTTTAGATGGCAGAGCGTCATCTAGTGGAACAGAAATCAACTAAGCCTTGATTTAGCCTGTTCCCTGATATTTGGCTTACCCATTTTCTTGATAAATCAAGGGTTGGCCAAATATCAGGGAACAGGTTAAATCAATGTTTAATTGATTTCTATTCCACTAGATGGAGCTCTGCCATCTAAAAAGCACATGTGCTCCTGATCAGGATTAAACCTTCTCTTTTTTTAATTTCTTGATATATCAATAAAAGCCAACCACGAACGCTATTCGGGCTGTTAGCGTGATGCAGACTGTATCTTAATGACCAAAGAACTGGTCCAAGAGGCTTCCTGACTAATCAAGAAATGGATATTCAAGGTCAATTTTATATATTTAAAATCATTTATATATGTATTTATGTATTTGTAATATGTATTTATGTTTTTTAATAATCGAAAATATAATTCACATAAAATCGAAAATATACGTATATTCGTAAATATTTTTATATAGAAATTGGTTTCCAATGACCTTGCGTAACAATACTACGTATTTAAGGCATAAGGAAAGTTAAGCAGCCTGCTTCTAAAAATAGGCTAATACAACTTTTTTATTCGAATTCATTATATGCCTCGAGAATAGAATGGATATATCCTTAGATAGGGCCTTCTCTATATTTACAGGATAAAATTGAAATATATAGATATGTGTGAAAATAGTACAAACGTGAAATTGTACTGGGATCAGGTGGATAAATAAAGAAAAATACATCTACTGATGGTGCAACTAAAAGTTGTGATGACTTGCGCCATCTGTCGGAATAAATTTCAACTATTCGTTGATCCAGAATTCGACAAATACCCATTCTTGATTAATCAAGAAAAGCTAACTGTTGTGTTGTGCCCGTTGTTTTGTCAATAATCCACTCTGAGTCGTCGGAGCTCCCTTGGTACAGGTTTTATTTATAACCAGTGCCGGAACATAAGGAGAACATCACACACAGCCAGACGCGGAGATACTCTCCCGCTCGCAGCCAAACTGAAACCAAACCGCCGGGTTCCAGTATCGGCCGGTTCCCGCCGCCAGGCGCGAAGTGGCGTGAGGATTCTCGCCTGAACCCTCAACACTAACCACGTGCGCGTTTCGGGCTGTTGGCCTTCGTCAGCGTGGTGCAAGCTTTACCTCAACGACCAAAAAAAAAATACTGGTCCTTCATGCATCCTGAAAAATCATGAAACGGATAGTTAAGGACATACGTGGTTAGCTTTTCTTGATTAATCAAGAATGGGTATTTGTCAATTCTGGAATAATTAAAAATGAACGAATAGTTGATATTTATTTCGATTAGAAAACAATAGTAATATAAAATGTTTATAATATATTTTCTAATATTTATCACGACTGCGTTCCATAAAAATACTGGTCCCTCCAATCTACCTATAATCTATAGATCATTATGTTCCTGCCCTACTCACCCTCCTCAGTTGATATAGCTAGAAGCCTCAAGACATATGGTATCAGCATCATATATAAGAACTCCTCCAACCTGCTCACATCCCTCCGTTACCCATACACTAAATCGTATGCCCCCCCAGATCCCCTCCATTCTGTTGGCGCGGTCTACTCTGTCTCGTGTGAGCAATGCTCTGCCACATACGTTGGCGAGATAGGTAGATCCGTTGCCATCAGAATGTCTGAACATTCTCGAAACATCTCCAATCATGACACCAAGTCCCTCCTTTATCAGCACACTCTCAATACTGGCCATCCTTTTAACACCAACCACCCCACTATACATTACAGACACATTCATAACCAGCACCAACGATTATTTCTCGAGTCAATAGAATCCCACAGACATAACAGCATTAACCGAAAAAATGAACTTCCAGATGCATATCGTGCTCTCCTGGCCTTGCAGTAATAACCTCAACAAGATAGCTAGAAATTAATATTACTTGGGTTTTGAGGTGGTCGCGTGAGCGGGTGTTTACATTGGCATATTCCCCTATAGTTTCAAACTCCAAGCATAAAAATTCCTTATTTATTTATCTTGTAGGGGTGTAGACAAGGTACTTGGTTACACTTAGGACAAGAGCCTTGCACTAACAAATTTATTAAAGCATAGGTTATATAAAGATTAAAATGGGAAAGAGAGGAAACAAAGAGGGTACATCCTCCGTAGAAGGTAAACAAGCAACAGCGTCGTTAGGCTAAACTTTTTTAGCTTTTCATGCTGGCTTCTAGCAAGAGGCTTGGTAAGGAAGTCAGCAGGGTTCTCAGCACTCGGAGTGTAGAAAAGTTCGATTGCTTCTTCTGAGATCTTTTCTCGAACAAAATGGTACTTTACGGCAAAATGTCTAGTTTTCGATTTGTCGATGTAATTTTCCGCATGAGAAATTGCAGCTTGGTTGTCGCAGAATACTTTTGTTTCTCCACAAATCAAACTTGACATTTTCAGCTGTTCCATCAGATTCCGTACCCATGTGATGTCCTTCACAGCTGATGACAGTGCAATGTATTCCGATTCCATAGTACTCAAAGCGGTAACTGTTTGTTTGGTGCTTCTCCAAATTATTGGTGCTCCAGCTAAAATGATGAGATGTCCAGATACTCCTTTTCGGTTTGCAATGTCTGAGGCCCAACTTGCATCCGAAAAGGCAATCAAAGGTTTGCCAGTGGATCTGTAAGTTATGCCAAAGTCCTTGGTGCTCTTCAGATAACGCAGCACGCGTTTCCCAGCTTCCCAGTGTTTTCTTGTGTAGTTATCACAGTATCTGGATAGGATCCCGACTGCGTAGGCGAGGTCGGGCCTGGTTCGCTGAGAAAGGTATGACAGTCCTCCGATCAGTTCACGGTATGGAAACCGCTCATTGGAATTTCCATTTTTCCTTACACTCAGGTCAAGATTGGTTTCTATTGGAGTCGAGACACCTTTTGCATCCTGTAGTCTGAAACGTTGAAGCAGTTCTTCTATGTAGTTACTTTGAGAAAGAGTCATACTTCCATCTTCTGACTTCTTGAAGGATACTCCAAGCATATGAGAAATTGGTCCTAGATACTTCACTTCAAAACTGGAATTTAAGAGTTCTCTGCATTTGTTTCTCGCTGCTTGATTCTCTGAAATGGCAAAGATGTCATCCACATAGATTGAGAGAATGATCCTTCCTTCTTCAAGTTCAACTTCGTAGATGCTCGGATCAATTGGGTTACGTTGGAATCCTATTTCGTGAAGTTGTTTGTTTAAGAATTTATTCCAGCATCTTCCGCTCTGTTTTAATCCATAGATTGATTTCTTAAGCTTGCAGAACAAGTTTTCTTCTCCTGGTTTCTTGAAGCATTCAGGTTGTTCCATGTAAATAGTCTCATTGAGTGTCCCATGAAGATAAGCACTCTTCACGTCGAATTGGTCAATGAACCAGTCCTTTTCTGTTGCTATCGCCCTTAATAGCCTTATAGTTTCAAAACTGGAAACAGGAGTATATACTTCGTTGTAGTCAATTCCTCTACGTTGAGTGAAGCCTTTGGCGACTAGACGTGCTTTGTATCTAGTGGTACCATCCACTGCATTGATTCTATTATTTAGTACCCATCTACATTTTAAAGGTTTGATACCTTTCGGCAATTCCTGCAGTTGCCATACATCATGTCTTTCGAGCGATTCCCTTTCTTCTTCAATGGCTTCTATCCAATTAGCTACCTCAGGGCTGTTCATGGCTTCTTCATAAGTGGGGTTATTGTCCTCTGCACTCGTGGCATTTATCTGTCCACCACTATTATCCTCTTCCGGAGATTCTGCCGTCTTTCCATGACTTCGGAGTGTCATTGGATGGCTTCTCAGGTTCTCTGGGAGAGTCTCAGATAGCTGATCTATTCCACCTGTAGTTCCAATCAGTTCTTCAGTTTCTCGGTCTACTGGTTGATCTGCATTACTTTCTTCTTTCGAGGAGAAATGGACAGATGGTAGAGTATCCCTTTCTCTTTTGGGCTGTTTATAGAGGATTTCTTCTTTGAATACACAATTTCTAGATTCCACCACTTGGCGTTTTTCAGGAATCCAGATTCTCCAACTTCGTCCCTGTAGAGAATAACCCACGAGAATTCCTTTAGTGGCTCTTGGCTGAAGCTTCGAATTCCTTCTTTGTTTTGGAACATGAACAAAGGTTTCGCAGCCGATTGCTCTCAGATGTTGCAGAGCAGGTCTTTTTCCAAACCACAATTCAAAAGGCGTTTTCTCTTCATTGTGTCTGTTTGTAACACGATTTCTCAAGTATGCTGCTGTGTTGGTGAGCTCTGCCCAAGAGGCTGTTGGCAGATTGCAACTGTTCACAGTACTCCTCACTAAGTTCAGCAAAGTCCTATTCATGCGTTCGGCGACACCATTCTGTTCAGGTGTGTAGACCATGGTGCGTTCATGTACTATACCATGGGCCTTCGTGAAAATATCCCAAGGAGATGAACAGAACTCTAGTCCGTTATCTGTACGGATCCTCTTGAGAGAAAATCCCGTCTGATTTTCAGCTTCTTTCATCCATTCCTTGAATTTTTCTAGAGTATCGCCCTTCCTTTTGAGGAAATATACCCTTGTATATCTTGATGCGTCATCAATGATGGTCAAGACAAATCTTGATCCACCCCAGCTCTCAATGTTGAACGGTCTCATTAGATCACAGTGAACAAGAGCTAGTGTCTGAGTTTCCTTGGTAGATCTCAAATTCAGGAAAGGTCTTTTTGTCGATTTTCCAATCATACAATCAGAGCACTTATCAGGTTTTCCAGCCTGACAGTTCAAACCAATGACAACTTCTCTTTTCATCATGTCTACTATGGTGTCATAGTTGATATGCATGAGTCTCTGATGCCATAAATTTAGTGGGAATTTACGAAAATTGTTGGTTTGAGCAATGGAATTTTAACATTCTCCTGATTCTGGAAATCTGGACGGAGCAGTCCTGACGAGATAGAGCCTTCCTCTCTTCTCTGCTCTGATCATCAAGTTATGCTCATTGTCGTAGATATGACATCCCTTCTTGTCGAAGATAACCTCATGACCATTTTCCACAATTTGTAGAACAGAGAATACACCATGTCTGATCTCAGGTACGAACATTGCATTCTGAGCAACTATGCTTCTAAGTTGTCCAGAATTGTTGATCAGATCTACTTGAGCATTACCTCTTCCTATGTTTGAATGTGATGTACCATCAATGGTGGTCACTTGTCCTACATTCTCGTCATTCAACGTGGAAAAATACCTTCTGTTCGGAGTCATATGATGCGTGGCACCTGAGTCAATTACCCACGTATCCTCTTCTGATACAACTGCTGCATTATACATCACAGACAAATTCTTTGCTTCGTGATGTTGATGTATTGCTCCCTTTTCCTGTTGTTTACCGTTATTCTTTTTCAGTTTGAAACAGTCCCGTGCAATATGCCCTGTTTTCCCACATCCGAAACATTTTCTAACAGTTTTAGAACCTTAATGTTCATGAGAGAATTGTTTCTTGTTAGAGTTCCTGACTGACAGTGCACCCATCCCTTCATTTGTTGTAGCATACCGGCGCTCTGCCTCAGCTAACAATTTACGTCTGATGTTGGCACTGGTGAACTCTGACTCTGGTAAGTTACACATTGTTGATATAACATTATCCCAGTCCTCGGGCATTCCACAAAGAATTAGCATGCTTAGATCACCGTCTTCAATTTTATCCCCTACACCTGTGAGTTCACTCACTATTAGATTTATGCTTCCCAAATAGGCATCCATGTTCGCATGTTGACAGAATTTCTGGGAGTACAACTTTCGACGCAGTTGGAGAATTCTGTGTTTGCTATCCCTGGGTGCATAAAGTCTTTGTAATTCATCCCAAACTTCTTTGGGGGAATTTAGATGTCTGATATGGTTCTGCTGCTCCTCACCAATAGAGAGACATATCTTTGCTAAAGCCTTATTCTGCCTCGTATTAAATTTGTTGATTAGACCAACATCCCCTCCCTCGGGTTTGACTTCGCCTGGGTCAACAATTGACCATAAGTCATTGTCCATCAGAATGAGCTTAATTTGGAAGCTCCATGCGGAATAGTTTAATCCATTTAGCTTGGTAATTTTCGTTAAACTTTCGTTAGCTTCCATTATAAGATGGCGTCCACTGAAGGGGGGGAGAGAGAACAAAAAATAGGCTTACCGTTCAATGCTTCAGGCAGCTCCAATCAGTCTCATAATCTTTTCTTGTAGGGGTGTAGACAAGGTACTTGGTTACACTTAGGACAAGAGCCTTGCACTAACAAATTTATTAAAGCATAGGTTATATAAAGATTAAAAAGGGAAAGAGAGGAAACAAAGAGGGTACATCCTCCGTAGAAGGTAAACAAGCAACAGCGTCGTTAGGCTAAACTTTTTTAGTCAGTAGGAGGGGGGGGGGCGACGTCATCCTTCCGGTCACGTGTTATACTTGAGTGGCGGCGCAGGTGTCCAACAATTTATTTACTTAATATGTCTCTAATTATAAAATAGTCATAACTAATGCAAATCCTCATTTCAATAATTTATTCCGCCAATATGTAAATAGTTATATGTATATATTCTCTTTTTAGCCATTGTACCTGCATTATAATGCCAAGTTTGATGCTGTAATCACGCCTGTAGAAGGGTTTTTTGCCCGAAAGCTTGCTTTGATATATTTCTATTAAAAGAAACTCTTCTTCTTTTATTTCGTCTTTTCGTCTAAAACTACTCTTGTATCCAGAAAGCAACCCAATAATTTCAATCTCATATCTAAGAATATATGTAATATAAAAGGAAAACATTCACTGCAGGATTTGTGGAAATATGATATCTGATGAAATCTCCCACTATATCATAGAATGCAAATATCTAGGTGAAGAAAGAGAAAAAACTCTTAACAACACCTTCTGTAGATTTAGCAACCCACTGAAGACGCTGAGAACTATTACAGAAAAGAAAAATATAGCAATAGAACTCTATAATTTCTACAGATCAATTGTAAATAGATTCATACATAAAAGAGGTAGTGAGGAAAGTCTTAGAACAGATGTGTAAGTAAATCCCTTTTCAAACAAAGACTGACGTACACATGGGGAGAGGGAGAAAAAAATTACTGTATTATTTTGTTATTGTATGGCGAATCTATACAGGGCAATGGGCCCTAATAAAAGCCTTTTGTTGTTTGTTGTTGTTGAATATATGTAATATAACATATAGATGGTAATGTGTGGCGTGAAAAAAAGAGAGAGAAAAATCACTTTAATGTAATTTTCAGCAAAAGTGGTATATTTATTCAACCCTCCAACTTTCAATCTTGAAAATCCTATCCATAAAATAAAAAAGAACTTTTAAAGATATTTCTAAATATTTGTGATTTCGTTATCACGGAAAACTGATTTGGCTCTGTAACAACAATATACAATACCGTTTCTGAACAAAAAAAATTTTTTTTTTTTACATGTGAAATAGCAGTAAATAACCCTCACGTAAACAAGGCATGAATGCATTTCTAAATTTGGAATTCTTTGCATTTTTTCTTACCGATTGATTCTTAATATTGACAATGGAAGGCCAACGCCTAGGTAACATTTAGGAAATCCGGTTTCCTTACCATATATCCTGATGTGTGTCCTTCACGACGGGACTCATTGGAATTTTCTGCTGCGTGACTCACGTCAGGGTTAGTCTACACCTGGCTCTGGTAGTTGTGTCTACACCTGTCTGCTGGAGTCCTGGCTCTGGTAGTTGTGTCTACACCTGCCTGCTGGAGTCCTGGCTCTGGTAGTTGTGTCTACACCTGTTTGCTTGAGTCCTGGCTCTGGTAGTTGTGTCTACACCTGCCTGCTGGAGTCCTGGCTCTTGTAGTTATGTCTATACCTGTCTGCTTGAGTCCTGGCTCTGGTAGTTGTGTCTACACCTGTCTGCTGGAGTCCTGGCTCTGGTAGTTGTGTCTACACCTGTCTGCTGGAGTCCTGGCTCTGGTAGTTGTGTCTACACCTGTCTGCTGGAGTCCTGGCTCTGGTAGTTGTGTCTACACCTGTCTGCTGGAGTCCTGGCTCTGGTAGTTGTGTCTACACCTGCCTGCTGGAGTCCTGGCTCTGGTAGTTGTGTCTACACCTGCCTGCTGGAGTCCTGGCTCTGGTAGTTGTGTCTACACCTGTTTGCTTGAGTCCTGGCTCTGGTAGTTGTGTCTACACCTGCCTGCTGGAGTCCTGGCTCTGGTAGTTGTGTCTACACCTGTCTGCTGGAGTCCTGGCTCTGGTAGTTCTGTCTACACCTGTCTGCTGGAGTCCTGGCTCTGGTAGTTGTGTCTACACCTGCCTGCTGGAGTCCTGGCTCTGGTAGTTGTGTCTACACCTGCCTGCTGGAGTCCTGGCTCTGGTAGTTGTGTCTACACCTGCCTGCTGGAGTCCTGGCTCTGGTAGTTGTGTCTACACCTGCCTGCTGGAGTCCTGGCTCTGGTAGTTGTGTCTACACCTGCCTGCTGGAGTCCTGGCTCTGGTAGTTGTGTCTACACCTGTTTGCTTGAGTCCTGGCTCTGGTAGTTGTGTCTACACCTGCCTGCTGGAGTCCTGGCTCTGGTAGTTGTGTCTACACCTGTCTGCTGGAGTCCTGGCTCTGGTAGTTCTGTCTACACCTGCCTGCTGGAGTCCTGGCTCTGGTAGTTGTGTCTACACCTGCCTGCTGGAGTCCTGGCTCTGGTAGTTGTGTCTACACCTGCCTGCTGGAGTCCTGGCTCTGGTAGTTGTGTCTACACCTGCCTGCTGGAGTCCTGGCTCTGGTAGTTGTGTCTACACCTGCCTGCTGGAGTCCTGGCTCTGGTAGTTGTGTCTACACCTGCCTGCTGGAGTCCTGGCTCTGGTAGTTGTGTCTACACCTGCCTGCTGGAGTTCTGGCTCTGGTAGTTGTGTCTCACCTGCCTGCTGGAGTCCTGGCTCTGGTAGTTGTGTCTACACCAGTTTGCTGGCGTCCTGAAACAGCTTACTTGTTGGTGCATGATTCTGCTCTATGCTTCAAATCAGGTGACTACAGCCTTTAAGATCAAATTGCTACAGGATGGCCAACGACGTTGAAATCTGAAGATCTCCGGGCCACGTTAGTGAACAAGACTGCATCGAGTAGCCGGGAACTGGCAGCCTCGATTAATGTCAGCCAAAGAACCATCGTGAACCATCTGCATCTTTTGGATTACGCTCACAAAAAAAACTCGTCCAGACCCCCCATGAGCTGACTACAGCACAGGAAAAGCAACGCATTGACATTAGCCGCCAGCTGCTCGAAAACCCACGGTACAATCTTTTTTGGAAACGTATCGTAACGATGGACGAGAAATGGGTCTACCTTGTGAACCACGCAGTCACAAACGATGGGTTGCCCGAGGCCAAGAGTCGTCATCCGTTGCCCACCAAGATCCCTCTGCCAAGAAGGAGATGGTATCAGTTTGGTGGAACTTCGAGGGTGTCCTCCATTTCGAGCTTGTCCCGAATGGACCGTCCGTAGACACCGATCTGTACTGTGAGCTGCTGGAACGGATCTACACCAAGTTGGCGGAGAAATATCTCTCATTGATTTGCCGTAAACACGTATTGCTCCGGGCAGATAATGCCAAGCTACATATGGCAAGGAAGAGAGGAACTTGCAGCGCTTGTTGGCGTTGAAGTACTGTCGAACCCTGCGTACAGCCCTGATGTCGTCCCGTCGGACTACGGTATTTTCTGGTCGATGGAACAAGTATTTCGGAAACGTCGCTTTGACATTGTATATGAAGGAGCAATCTCTCGAATTTTTTTTAGAAAAAAAAAAAGTTTTTTTTTTCTTTACAGATCCAAGTACGCCCTTCTATATAATTTTAGATGAGGTTGGAGATGTCTGTCGTGACTTCGAAAAAAGTCGGTGGATGAGAGGGTAATACGCTCGATTCCCGACAGTCATGAACCGGGATTAAATCCCGCATTAAAATTGTTTAATATGTGAATAACCTTCACATATTATTCATTGTTCAATTATCATGAACTAGGTTGCTCTTGCTGAGCGGTACCTATTTATGTGAATTTGAACCAGAGATCGTGACTTCGAATACGTATACAAGTCGGTGGACGAGTGGGTAACACGCTCGATTCCCGACAGCTATGAACCGGGATTTAATCCCGCGTTAAAATTTTGTTTAATATGTGAATAACCTTCACATATTATTTACTGTTTCAATTATCATGAACTAGGTTGCTCTTGCTGAGCGGTACCTATTAATGTGAATTTGAACCATCGTGACTTCGATATCGTTAAAGTCGGTGGATGAGAAGGTAACATGCTCGATTCCCGACAATAAGTAGGTGGACGAGTGGGTAACACGCTCGATTCCCGACAGTCATGAACCGGGATTGAATCCCGCGTTAAAATTTGTATAATATGTGAATAACCTTCACATATTATTCATTGTTCAATTATCATGAACTAGGTTGCTCTTGCTGAGCGGTACCTATTAATGTGATTTGAACCATCGTGACTTCGCCTCCAAGTCCGAGTCATGGTATCTTGGACAAATCCGGTTGCTTAAAGTTAGATGGCAAACTATCATAGATAATGATGTCGTGCATTTTGAAGAATGATTTTCATTAGCTTCTTAATAAATAGTTTCAGTTAAATCTTATTTGTATTCTTCTTGTTGTCTTTATTTGGATTTTTTCCGGGTGTTAAAGAACTTTTGCTCAACCTTGTATTAATAAATAAATAATTAGGAAAAGTATAGTTTTCTAAAAAAGCATTATGATTAAAATGCACTAAAAAGGATAAACTAAATAGTACAGCCACCAACATTGAACAATTAGATTTATATGAATCAATATACTAGCGGCGCAGATACGATCATCAAGAATTTAAAACTTGATATGATTTTATATAAAGCAACTGATTACCAAATTGTTATGTTTCACTGGATATTCTACCTCTTCCCTCAATGTACGATAATCCTCCACCGCTGATTTTATTTGTATCCATATAAATCTAATAGTTAAATAGCGGTAGTTGAAATTGATTTTTTCTCCTTGTCATTGGTTTTTATTAAAAGCCTTTTTAAAAACTATTTTTCAAATAAATTATTTTATTATAAATCATTTTTCGTTGCAATTTTATTTTTACAAACATTCAAGTATCACACTATTGGGTGAATAACCCGGTTTCTCTCCAAGAGTAGTTTATTAAATAACTATTGCTTTAACAAATGTTATATATATCATGGTTATATCATTATCACCTTAATTCGTAATCGTGTTTATAAGAATTAATATACCATAATTATCTTACGCCATCTATTGACCGTCGCCGCAACTAGCGGCATCGGGTCGGTGACAAAGTCACAACACCAACTTTGGCAAACTGATAAGCGTCCACCTAGAGACCATGGTTTCGGGCTAATGGCCCTCGTCAGTCTAGGGCGGACTTTATTCCATGAGATCCACACGGTATCTAATGGAATCCTCACAATCTACCAAAGAGGTGTTTTGCTGACAATGTGGCTGGGCCAAATCTATTGGCAAAACATAGATGGAAAATTTGCCGGGTTGCGGCGACGGTCAATAGATGGCGTCAGGTTCTGACGTTTATTTTGACGGGAGAGGCGACCATTGCTTCCGTGGATTAATTTCCTCCCGGCAAATTTTCCATCTATAATTATCTTAATCATCATTTTCCGACTCTAAAAAAATATTAAAATTATTTCTCATTTTTTCAAAATAATACAGTAGAACCTTCCTGTAAAGGACACCTAATTGCAGTGCCAAGGTGTCATTTAGAGAGAGGCGTCTTCTTACCGGAGAGTTGCTAAATAGTAAAAATGGTAATTTTTCAAATGAAAACTGTCCTTTGTGGAGAGGTGTCTGCTAAAGGGAGGTTCTACTGTTTATCAAATTATTTTATGTTAAAGTATGATAATCATAATAAATAGAAAAGATTACGACGTGTGTGTTATTGTATCTATTTATGATAGGAAACATTCGCGTCATTTGCTATATAGAGATGGCGTGTTATTGCTTTGTATTAATCATAATCAATAACATTTTTACATAATTAAAGAGCATATATTGGATTTAATAAAAGTTTATTTATATTTTATTCAATCCGATGCAGTAGAACCTCCCTGTAAAGGACAACACCTAATTGCAGGGTCAAAGTGTCCTTTATGGAGAGGTGTCCTCTTACCTGAGAGTTGCTAAATAGTAAAAATGGTAATTTTGGGGATGAAAACTGTCCTTTGTGGAGAGGTGTCCGCTAGCGGGGTATCCACTAAAGGGAGGTTCTACTGTATGTGCCTTTTTATTATCTAAAGATTTAAATATGGATTGATATATTTTCAGACCAAATGAATAACATATCTCAAAGTAATATTCATATGGCAAACATTCATTCAGTGAGAACTCGAGAGAAGTTGGGTCATTCGGCTGCTACTTTTTATTTTAAGTTGCATAATAATCTGGAGCAGTAAATTATTTAAAATACAGAATCGTGAGGTTAAGAATTTCTTATAATGCGGCTTATGATTGTAGAACGACATTTGAAAACCATCCCGCATGTGTTTCTTTTGACGAAAAATCGAAATATATTTTAAGGAGAAATAACGATTATTTCTAACCTTAGGGATGAAGTATGAAAGGATGAATTGTGAAGAGTAATAATAAACGGAAAGATAAAGTGTCCAGGGATGAGAATTTATTTTTACTTTATTTTTCCGTTTATTATTACTCTTCACATTTCATCCTTTCATACTTCATCCCTAAGGTTAGAAATAGTCGTTATTTCTCCTTAAAATATATTTCGATTTTTCGTTCAAAAGAAACACATGCGGGATGGTTTTCAAATGTCGTTCTACCAAGAGTTTCTTATAAGGGTTTTTCATTTAACCGAGCTTTCGAACATTTGTGATCTTCTACAGGAGTACAAAGGAGAAGGGCAGAAATACTCGAAATTTCGGCTTAATGAAAACCTTGAAAGAAACTTCTTTCCACACAATTTTGTACTCTTAATCTATATATATATAAAAATGAATGTCTGTGTGTCTGTGTGTGTGTCCTATATGGATTCAAAAACCATACATCCAATCGCCGTGAAATTTTGGGATATTATTAGGTATATCCCCGGAAAGGTTTACGAAAAATAATTTCTTTAAAATCTTGAATATCCTTAGAGTTATTTGCAGATTTGTAGCTTTAACTCGCAAGCAGCGCCACCATTGAGACGGAGATAGGCTTTTTCAAGAGGGGGAGTAATGTTAGGAGAGAGGAGCGCGTCTCGAGGCGGGTGCTCACGTGTCACTGTTAAAAACCTATTTGTTTTGGCTACATCTTTTCCCGTGGACTTAGTGATAACTTTTCTAAAACTTATTTCAAATTTCATGTATAATTATTTTTACATCATTTAGTTTAGTATAATTATTTACTATAATTTCCTATCGTTCAA
Source organism: Cordylochernes scorpioides (assembly GCA_030710605.1). Taxonomy (NCBI): domain Eukaryota; kingdom Metazoa; phylum Arthropoda; class Arachnida; order Pseudoscorpiones; family Chernetidae; genus Cordylochernes; species Cordylochernes scorpioides. The sequence continues at coordinate 50,971,012 of CP092882.1, forward strand.
TTATTATACTTTTTGTTCTTAAAGATTATTTAAGACAATAATCTTTAATATTAGAAAGTGCTTTGCCAAAAGTTTGGAGTGGGGCAGACCCCGTGCGAGAATGGATTCGCCCGGCCGCCGGCCGACAGTCAAAGTACCCACCGACCAATCAGGGCAGAGTTGGTGACACAGCTATGCCAAGTAGACAAGAAAAAAAGCCTCGCGGGAGCTTGCCCAAGATGACCTCCGGGAACTTCGTCCATCTTCCATAAACGACCATGAATTTATTCAACCTTATCGAGTATTTTTCAAGGGACCGGGAAAAAATGTTCACTAGATAAAACGATGATTTTGTAATGTAGAAAATTAGGAAAGACAAAATTCAGAATGACACGGCACACAGGGGCCGGGAAAAAATGATCACTTTATCAGTTTCAAATTATCAAAATATATCTATTTCTTTTTATAAGTCTATAGAGAATTGTTTTAACAAATGTTCGTTAGACAGACCTTTACTCGGGTACCGATTAATATTGAATTTATTCAACTTATCGAGTATTTTTCAAGGGACCGGGAAAAAATGTTCACTTTATCGAGAGATTCGTTAGACAAACCTTTACTCGGGTAAAACACGGGCAAATGTTCGTTAGACAAACTTTTACTCGGGTAAAACCTCGGGCGAAGCCGGGTACGTCCGCTAGTCTATATATATATATAATTGAATGTCTGTCTGTGTGTACTCTATAGATTCAAAAACCATACATCTATTCGCCGTGAAATTTTGGGATATTATTAGGTATATCCCCGGGAAGGTTTTTGAAAATATTTTCTTGAATATCTTGAATATCCTTAGAGTTATTTGCAGATTTGTAGATTTAACTCGCATTGCGACGATGATAACAAGTTTTTTTATCTATAAGTTTTATTATCACTAAGTTTATTATCTTAAAGATTATTTATCAAAAGTAAGATAATCTACCTATTAATTGCGCACAAGTCTCAAAGTTAGTTTTATTATTTATATACAACATATATATTGTATTTTATATTTATAACGTTTTTGTGTTAAATGTTAAAACATGAAAATAGTACAAAAGTGAATTTGTACTTATATCAGGTGGATAAATTGATAAAAAGGGCATTTCCTGTTCGTGCAACTAAAAGTTGCTGATGTCTTGCGCCATCTATCGGAATAAAAAAAAATCTGGAATATTTAAAAATCAACGATTAGTTGATATTTATTCCGATAGATGGCGCAAGCCATCAGAAACTTTTAGCTGCACGATTAGGAAATTCCTTTTTTTCTCATGTTAAAATGTTTTTACATTGTTAACTAAGTTTGTTATTGCTTTATAATTAAAAGATGCAAATTACATTGTTGTTGTTTATTATCGTTTTTTTAAATACATTGCATGTATTGATGATAACAAATGACTTTTTAATATAATTTACAAAAATCAGTGGGGGAAAAAATAAATAATTAATTATAAAATTCACTGATGGGCTAGACCCTTCCATTAATTTTTCTATTGTAGTAAGATCAGTAGAAATTATTTTATTTTTAAAAGAATCATACGCGTCTATAATAGTTTCGAATTTACATAAAATTCACAAACCTGGCAATATTTATATACTAGACGGGTGACCCGGGCTTCGCCCCGGGATTGACCCGTGTGCATATCTACCCGTACAAAAGCTACATACCTATACTTTCGATATTTGCGGACCTATAATTAGGTATTGTTAACAATAGATTATTTAAGGAGCGACCCGCTCCAACACAATAGTTACAAAAACCAAAAAGCGAGTGGGGGGGGGGGGCATGATGGGGGGAGGGGGGGGGGGGCAAAGGTGGCGTGATCGTAGCCAACCAATAGGAGAGCGCCATTCCAAAAAAAAAAAAAAAAGCAAACAGTGACAGAGATGAAGAATTATTGAGAACGCATGGCGCTCGTAACTGTATATAGAATAACAGAGTATGGAATCAAAACACTCATTTTGAAAATACAAACAAAAACTTTTATTAAGACACCAGTCTTATACAGATTCTCCTCTCTCATTGCCAGCTCGCAACGATATCCTCACGATATTCGTTGGAAATATGTAAATTGTTGCACTAGATTACGGTACGATTCTTCAGTCTTGATTTTCTCTTCTGACAATTCCAGTATCTTTCAGAGCGTGTTTCAACCATCTTACAAAGTTATACAAGTGAACAATTAGACAAACTATATTTTAGATTATAGCCCTCAGAATCATAATATTTATTTATCGCATACATCTTTAAAGAAATAAGTAATCACAATGTTTACATACTATTTTATAATACATATAATCTGTTTATAATAAATAAATCTTAAGATGCATTAGCGTGCCATATATGGAAACTATTATAGACGTGTATGATTCTTTTTAAAATAAACAATTTCTATTGCCCTAACTGTAAAGTAAAAATTAATGAGAGGGCCTGACTCATCAGTGGTGAACCCTCCCAGCGGTTTCGCCAGTTTAATCTACCATACCGCTGTTATATTGCATGAATATATGAAGATCGATTAATGCAATATAACAGCGGTATGGTGGATTAAACTGGTGAAACCGCTGGAAAGGTTCACCACTGATGAGCCAAGCCCTCCCATTAATTTTTCCATTGCAGTAAGAACAGTAGAAATTGTTTATTTTTAGAAAATTCATACACGTATATAATAGTTTCGAATTTTGATAATAAATAAATAAATATTAGATAGTAAAAAGGCATATATTGGATTGAGAATAAAATATTTATTGCCAATATTTTATTCAATCCAACATATGCCTTTTTACTATCTAATGATTTAAGTATGGATTGCTCTATTTTCAGAATAAATAAATATATAAAATTTTAAATTATTATATAAAAAAAACTAATATATTAGAAATTGTTTATAAAAAAATCGCACATCAAACCTAATGTAACAATATATACCCAATCCACATGTTGTGGTTACAATATTCCTACCCATTGAAGTTGACCCACATTCTACCCCGCCCTGTAGAAAGAGGAAATATCAAATGTACCCAGCCCGAGGCGGATCCCACTGTGACACAACGTGGCCTGAAGGTGTCACCAAGTGGGTCAATGACCTGACACTCAGAGCTAACATGTGTGCGGGACGCTCGCAACGTTGACATAAAACACGGACGCCATAACTGATATCTCCCATTAGATACCATAATCTGAAATTCCTGGTTTCTTCTGAAAGTGGTGGTCCTTCATTGGATGTTTGAGTTATTTTGATCCATAATAAATATTTATCCCTGACTTATAATTTAATAATATCAACAAACAATCCAGATGTAATATTGTACTGGGATAAGGTGCATAAATTAAGAAAAAGGCATCTACTTATCGTGCAACTGAAAGTTGCTGATGGCTTGCGCCATCTATCGGAATAAATATCAACTATTCTCGTTGATAATTCTCGTAATCAACGAGAATAGTTGATATTTATTCCGATAGATGGCGCAAGCCATCAGCAACTTTCAGTTGCACGATAAGTAGATGCCTTTTTCTTAATAAACAATCCAGAGTTAATTTTTTGCACCATTTTTATTCCTATAGCTTTCGGGCTAACATGTCCTTCAACAGAAGTATAATTCCAGTTAACTATACATGCCGATTGTGATCACAATTGGTGGCATATATAGTTAAATGGAAGTTATGCATCTAGGTACTCCTGTTGAAGGACATGTTGCCCGAAAGCTGGAGGAATAAAAATGGTACAAGAAACTTAACTCTGGATTGCTTGTTGATATTATTAAATTTTGATCCATATCGTTCATTTTCCAACGGTGTTGCTCAGGGAGGTTGATCAGATAAAATAATCAGACTTTGATCAAATTACCAGGGAAATGTTAACAACTGGATAAATAGCCCAGCTTCTACCCGATTTGGATAAAAATATTATTTTACAAAGTTATTTATCATATTATTATTTTAATATTAGTAGTAGTAGTGAAAAAATAGGAATTCGTTAATATATCATTATTTTCATCATTTGCCGACCGTAAAATATTGTAGCGAAGTATCGAAGTATTTATTATTTTACACTAGTATTAACAGAGTATCATTTTTTATGTTTATATTTTACTACTCTGTAAACTTCTCTCATTCCTTATCTTTTGTATATTCTTCATAGTTGGTTCTTGCCTTAAATAAATTGCTGTGTCATCCTGAAGCTTTTGTCTTCCCTAATTTTACATGTGGCATTTTGGTGGAGATGCTGGGTAAGTTAGGGAAGACAAACTGAAGATCGCCGAGAAGAATTTGAAGCCATGGGTGCTGTGATCTACATTTTTAGAGACTGGCTCCAGGATTCTACCGCCGTGTCAAAGCCAAGACTTCCCTCTAAGATGACGATGTCCCTATAGACGATACGACGACAAAGCCGCTCTTCACGCCGCAAGAAAAAGGACGCAAAGGTACTAGGGACAAAGTTCCAAGACTTCGATGGAATCCTTGGCAGAAGCACGTCAGATCCATGTCAGTATCTACAATAATTGCAAGCTGTGGGTCACAGCTCTCATAGGGAAGGAGCTATGTAACAAAGTATTTATTATTTTATTAGCAGAGTACACTTTCCTCTTTTGTTTATCACTCATTCCTCTTTTGAAACAGTCGAGGGAACATATTGAGAAACGTATTGCATATAATCATCTCTCATCCGCCGGTTATCCTCATGATTTTATCCGTCATCATTTTTACTCGCCTTATTCCACCAAAACAGTCCCTCCCCCCTACAAAGACCTTTGTGTTCTCCCGTTTTCGGCCAGGAACTCCGACATTTCTTTCCTTTTACGCAAATTCGGAATACGTATCTATTTTAACCCTTATCCAGTAACATGGGGTCAATATGACCCCAGACATATCATTTTTATCTTTAATATCATTAAAGATAGAATAATACTTATACCAATTTTTATATACTTCTAGTAAAGCTTAATTTTTAATCCTGCTCCAAAATTTTAAAAATATAATGCTAATTATTCATTTTAAAAAATAAAAATTTTGTTTGGGGTCATATTGACCCCATGTTACTGAATATGTTATAAAGTGCCTTTTTTAATATTTAACTTTTATTGCTATATTTTAAAACAAAAACATTTAAATCAAAACCAAAACTAATTAATGTGAAATCAAAACCAAAACTAAAAGTGTTATGCAATATCCTTTGTGAGATCTCACTAGGCTCAAGTTTCTCTCAGCTGTAAGTACTCTTTTATTTTTTATATTTATAAATATAATGACAGAAAAAGAATTAATTAATAATATTAGTAGATTAATTTTAGATGAAAGTGAAGAGGAATTTGGTTTATCTGATGAAAAGATTGTTATGAAAGTAATCACAATTCTGAATCTGAGCAGGATGTTATTTCTTCTGGATCTGAAGATGAAGGGGAAGAATATTTAGGAAAGAATGGCCATGTTTGGTCTTCTAAAGAACCAATCAAAACAAGAACTAAGAGTTCTAATATTGTAGTTCGATGCCCTGGCCCTAAAGCATCCCTTCAAATTCCACAAGCTTCTGATGCTTTCAATTTGTATTTTGATGACAACACAATAAATGTCATTACCAAGTGGACTAACCAAAAAATTGACACTGTGAAAGGTAACTATAAATTTAGAACATTTACCTATGAAACATCTCCTGATGAAATTCGGGCATTAATTGGTCTTACTTTATTGGCAGGAGTAGGAAAAGGAGGCTCAGAATCTACAAAGTCTTTGTTTGCGAGAGATGGGACTGGTAGGAACATTTTTGGTGCAGGTATGAATGAAAGACGATTTGTATTCTTATTGAATGTTTTAAGATTTGATAATAGGGAAAGCAGAGAAGAACGAAGAAAAGATGATAAATTAGCTCCTATTAGAGAGTTGTGGGAACTGTTCATAGCAAAATGTTCAAGTCTGTATACTCCAGGTACAAATTGTACCATTGATGAATCGTTGCTAAACTTAAGAGGACGTTGTGGATTCAAACAGTACATCCCGAACAAGCCATCAAAGTATGGGATCAAAGTATTTGTACTAGCAGATAGTGCAACATATTATTTTCTCACAGGAAAAATTTATATAGGAAAAGATTCAAACTATGATCCCAATTTTCCATCCCTACCAATGTTGTCTTGGAATTGGTCAAACCTATTGAAAATGCCAATCGAAATATCACAACCGATAATTGGTATACCTCATATGAACTGGCTATGGAGCTTAAAAAAAGAAATATTACTCTGGTTGGCACATTAAAAAAAAAATAAGGCAATCATTCCCAAAAATTTTCTTTTGAATGGAGATATAGGTTTTCACAATATGGATTCGATGCAATGGGAGTAACTATTCTTTCTTATGTGCCAAAAAACAAAAGAAACATGTCATTTTACTTTCCAGTATGCACCATGAAAAATACACTGAGAAAGATTCCAATAAGCCAGAAATAATTGTATATTACAACTATACCAAAGGAGGTGTGGACACTCATGACCAACTTTGTGTCAACTATACCTGCAAAAGAAAAACAGCTCGTTGGCCAATGAGAGTTTTTTTTGGAATGGTTGATTCAGCTGCTTATAATTCTTTGGTTTTATATTCTTCAGTTAACAAAGTATGGGCATCAGAAAAATCAAATAGGAGATCAAATTTTATCAAAGAATTGGCAATTGAGCTCATCACGCCTCATGCAAAGCATCGCTATTCGATTCCCCAAACTCCAAAAGCGATAAGAAATATGATCGAACTGTGTGGATTAGTTGAAATAATGATGCCTTCCCAATCTACATCCCAAAAGAGAGCACGCTGCTACCTTTGCCCAAGGTCGAATGACACTAAATACAAAATCATGTGCTCCAAGTGTAAAAATGTTGTGTGCCCTAATCATTCATTTGTATATTGCCAAAAATGTAATTATTTTTTTAAAAATGTTTATATGCATTAATATATAGTATAATAATGTTTTAATATCATAAATTAAAATGCAAAATTTATATATATATTTTTTGTGTTGTTTTAAATTTGGGGTCATATAGACCCCATGTTACTGGACACTGGATTATTTTCATGTTACTGGAGGAGGGTTAATAATACCCCTTCCCTCTATACTTCCTTACGCCATCCGATTACGAAAAGTTCGATTAAAACTAATCCCCTAACCGCCACCAACGCAATTTACAAAATTCCCTGTCTCGATTGCGAACAGTGCTACATCGGAGAAACCGGTCGATCTATCTGCACCAGATTATCTGAACACAGCCGCAACATACGCACCAAAGACCGCAAGTCTCTCTTATGCCAACACATCACAGAATTCAGCCACTCGTTCAATTTGGACAGCGCTGTATGCGTTTACAAGGGCGTCGGGAACAAGTATCAGCGCCTAGTCCTTGAATCTTTGGTCTCGCACTGCACGCCCAGTTTCAACCGAAAAATCGACCTCCCACCCCAATACTCCGTGTTTTACCTCGCCAACCCCCCCAGCTGAAATATTTACCTACTTTATTGGGCTATCTTTCATTTCCATAGTTTTAAAATATTGCCAAGTTGTAACCTGAAGAAGGGCATTCTTGCCTGAAAGCTTGTTTTTTACTATTAAAAGAAAAGCACCACGTTTTTATCGCCTTCATTTCAAATATTATTGCGTGGCTACGTCATGTCTGATCCTAACTTTGATTACTTATAACTATTGGCTGATTAAAAAAACACTATATATTCTGCATTCATCCTTATATCTATAAAAATGAAATCCAAAATCGATGTTTGTTATCGGGTTGCGCAAAATCTACAGAATGAATCATTATGAAATTTCGTATGTAGTTAGCTGAAAATTTCGTTTAACTTATAGGCTATTTTAAAAACTAAAAAGGTAAATGCGCTTTTTTTTAAATGTAAAACAAAAAGCGCTAGTTCCAGCTTTTTACCGCTTTGGCGAAGCACTGTTCGCGACGATAAATGAATTTGATTGGTTAATAATTCACACGTGGTTTGTTTATACGATGAATGTTAGTTTCTTTACACGATGAATGTTTTTAAAAGGTAAGATTATCCAATCGCCATGAAACTTTAGGATGTTGTGTTTACTATACTACTGGGAAGGTTTCTGATTTGAATTTGATTTGAAATAAATATTCTTTGCAATTACATTTGCAAATTTTCTACTTTCACTCGCAAGCAGCGCCTCTCGCGGTATCTGGTGAAATTATATTTATAAATTGTAACAATGCTTAAAATGTGTTCCAAGTATAATAAATTTAATTTGAGAATTTAGTAATATAATATTCCAATGACGTAAAAAAAACTTGGCATTTCAATATTAATATATATTTAAAGAAAATATTGTAACGTTTTTGTGTTAAATTGTAATGTTAAAATATATTTTTACATTTTAATTTGATTTGTTGTTGTTTTATATTAATGAAGATGCAAATTACATTGTTGTTGTTTTTATTTATTTCGTCTCAATTTACAGGTGTTACAATTTCGAGCACAGCTCGCGAGTCACCTTGTCCTGGCTATTTATACATGGCGAGTTGGTGAAGTAGAGGTGGTCCCCCCGGACCTTGCAGGAGGGCAGCTGTTGGGCGATGAGCTCTTAACTAAGTGTCAGGGCCGGGTCGTCGGAATCGGGGATTGATATCTCCTTTATTTTGTAGAATATCTTGTATGGTTGGATTATTTGAATTTTGCATTTGAAGGTATACTTTCTTAACGGAAGTTTGGTACATATCTTCTAGATCGGGTTGGTTCAAGTCCTCCTTCAGTATCTTGTTTGATAGGTTGAATGGAGCTCTTATACTTGTCCGAAGGCAGATTCTCATAAATGCGTTTATCCTATTTTTGTCTGTGGTTGTAATATATTTGCACCAAACTGGGAGTGCGTATGTTACTATCGGGAGGATACAACTTCTGTATAGAGTAAACTTTTTTTTGTAGACAATTTGCTTCTATAGTTGAACAGGCTTGATAATGTTATTTTTGCGATTTTTGCTTTCTTTATGATATTGTTGACATGCATGTTGAATTTCAACTTGGAGTCTAAGGTAACTCCAAGATATGTTACGCTGTCAGTCCAGTTAATAGGGCTCTGGTTTACCTTTAGGATGGATTGTGGCTTGAATTTTTTATTGTCTAGTGGAGGAAAAATTATTGCCTGAGACTTTTTTGGGTTGATGTCTAATTTCCTATCATTGCACCATTTGGTTATACGTTTATGTGATTTTGGAGTTGTTTACTTATTATTCCTATTGATTTGGAGTTTGCTAAAATTGCTGCGTCCTCTGCGAAAATTTTTGTTTGACATTTTGGATGTGGAGGGAAATCGTTGATGTAGATGTTGAATAGGTAGGGTCCAAGGATAGAGCCTTGAGGGACTCCAATCTGGGTTGGTTTTGCCGTGGTTATATAATTCCCTTGCTTAATTGAAAAGGTCCTGTCCTGGAGATAGTTTTTCAAGAATTTGATAAAATCCCTTGGAAATTGATTTTTTGCTATTTTTGTTGTCAAGCCATCATGCCATATTGGTAAAGTCTAGAAAAACAGCACCTACTGCCTCCTTGTGGGACTTTCTTATTTGAATGTAGTCTATTACTGTGATTAGCTGGCGAGTTGTGGAGTGTCCATTTCTGAATCCAAATTGTTGAGGAATGATAAAGTTAATAGAATCCATGTATGTCTGCAATCTGCGAAGAACAATCCTCTCGTATACCTTACCGATGGTAGAGAGAAGGCTGATTGGTCTGAGATCTTCAGGTGATTTGACAGGTGATTTTTTTGGAATGGTTATGATAATGGCATGTTTCCATGTCTTCAGGAAGTAGCACAGGTGTAATGCAGCATTGAAGATCCCAGCGAGGAAAACTATCCATTTGATGGGGAGGTTTTTAGTCATTTGCGGCGTAATATTGTCGTGGCCTGGAGCTTTGTGATTACCTAGGTTTTTAATCACTTCTTTGACTTCATTTGGTGTTGTCATTGATAGTATATTCTCTTGGGGATGTTGACAAGTGTTATCTGTTAGGTAAGACGGAACCTTATCCTCCGCCTTGGAAAAGTGTTCGGAAAAATGCTCTGAAAGATCATCTCCAATTTCTCTGTCGGTCATCAAGGTTTTTTCATTTGCATTTAAACTAGTGATTTTGTCAGTTTTTTTCCTAATGGGTTTTGCTTTTTTCGTGAAGTCTGTTGGTCTCGATTCAAGTTTGCTTAAAAAACTATTCCAATTATCAGATTTCTCCTGCTTCAAGGGCTTGGTTTACCTTTCCTTGAAGATTGAGGTAAGTAGCTCTATGAGCTGGATCCCAGGTTGATTGCCATCTTTTCCGAGCTTTATTTTTCTCCCTTATTAAGGCTTTGGTTTTTGGGTTCTTTATTAATTTGGAAGATGAGACTATGGTGTTTTTCGAGTAGCTATTATTAATTTTCTCGTTTAAAATTCCAACTGTTAAATCAATGTCTACTTCAGTTTTCAAGGGGAGTCTGGGGGGCGTGGTGGAGATTAGATCTTGTTGAAAATGAACCCAATTAGTTACTCGGCTGGGCTGGGTTGTGAATTCATCCTTTGGACAATTCAATTCAAAGATTACATGGAGATGGTCAGATGATAAATCGTCTGTGGTTCTGGCCTTTGGGGTCCAGGGAATGTTTTTAAAAACAGCGAAGTCTAGGAAATCGGGATTGCCGAGTGGACTGTAATGCGTGGGTGACGAAGGTGCGACAATGTCGAGGCTTTCTCTTTCAGAGAAATTGTGCAGCACGATTCCACTGTTATTTGAAGTCCTTGATCCCCAAAGAGGGTGTTTGGAGTTCCAGTCTCCTGCAACGATTATTGCGTGGTTGTGTTCTATCAGTTGGTTCAAATCTTCTTCCAATAATGGTGCATCAGGCTTCTTATAAATTGCTAAGATTTGCAAGAGGGTTTTTCCATTTGGTTTTATCAAAATTGAAGTATTTTCCAAGTTTGAAGTATGAATCGGCATATTTTTATATTTAAAAAAGGATTTTATAATGATGGCTGTTACCCCACCTTTTCCTGTAATTCGGTCAGTTCTAATGGTTTGATAGTTCCTGAACTTTAGATCAATTGAGGGTTTGAAGTGAGTTTCACTGAGCAGTGCAATGTCTATTGAGTTATCTTCTAAAAGTGCAATAATTCTTCTTTCTTTGATCTGATTCCGTTACAATTCCAAGCAATAATTTTAAAAGGTAATTTGCAATTCATTGTAGGTATGTTTTGACTATTTGCATCAATTTTTCACATAGGTCCTTAGTCTCAGAACGAGAGGTTTTTCTTGTCGCAACCTCAGCATTGCTTTTATTTTGTTGTTCTACAATTTTCTGCAGTGTTTCAGATCTTTTTGAAATCGGAATTGAGTTGTTAGGTTTGTACTGACCAGGGTATCTTGGCTGTTGCTGATGTACTCTTGGAAACTTAGGGCATCCGCGGTAATTGGCTGTGTGCGCTTCTTCGCAGTTTGCACACTTTGGGGGAAGTTGTCTTGACTTTCTTGGACATTCCTTCGAATGGTGCTCCTCGGCACACTTGACGCATTTTCGTTTCAGGAAGCAGTTAAGTTGACCGTGCCCGAACCCCTGGCAGTTGAAGCATTGAGTCACACGGCCACTACTCGCCATACATCATTTTTACACAAAGCAACAACGCGCCATCTATACATATAAAATAAAAGGATTTAAAAGCGCGAATGTTTTTTTTTATACATAAAACGAACTTCTACTGTCCTTACTGCGATGAAAAAATATATTGGGAGGGCTTGGCTCATCAGTGGTGAACCCTCCCAGCGGTTTCGCCAATTTAATCCACCAGACCGCTTCTCAGAGCTCTAATACTGTATTGGATCATTCTGCTTTTATATGCTACACTGAAGGATGGAATCTTATAAATGGTTTTCAAGTTAACTATGGACATAAGCTTATAGGACAGTAGAATTACACTCAAATATTTGCTTCGAGCAGTGGATTAAATTGGCGAAACCGCTGGGAGGGTTCACCACTGATGAGCCAAGCCCTCCCAATATATTTTTTCATCGCAGTAAGGACAGTAGAAGTTCGTTTTATGTATAAAAGAAACATTCGCGCTTTTATTTTATATGTATAGATGGCGCGTTATTGCTTTGTGTAAATTTATTCCTAACTGGCCTTGTCTTTATAGTTTGCTGAAGAGCATTGCTCGAAGCAAATATTTGAGTGTAATTCTACTGTCCTATAAGCTTATGTCCATAGTTAACTTGAAAACCATTAGTAATGACAGTAGAAGTTCGTTTTATGTATAAAAGAAACATTCGCGCACTTCCTTCGGGAGGTCGAAAGGTAAAAGCCAGACCTTTGATCTCTGATGATCCCCTATTTTTGAAGCCTTCAGTGCCGGAGTTGTGCTCGGCGCTGCCTTGGTTCCCTCAAAACGGCGTGCACTAGCCCTCCTATCCCCCGGGGCGCCCACGGCCTCGCCGTCGCCTCTCCAGCCCTCTCCTTGGCCCTCCTCTGCGGCGGGTTGCTCGGAGACACCTAACTATGAGTTATGCCTTAAAAAGCTTACCGAAGCTTGTAGAAAGCACAATAATAGTATAATAGAAACATTCGCGCTTTTAAATCCTTTTATTTTATATACATCATTTTCATGGAGAAAAGGGAGGGGAAAAAAACATAAACAAAGGAGAGAAGGGAAATGAAAAGGAAATCAAAGTATTCAACATAACTATACAAATTAATTATGGAAGGAAATTTGTTCTGTAATTTTAGTTCTTAGAGATAATGTTAACAAATATTGTAATCAATATTTAATTTACTTACTGATCACCTAGAAGTCAGAAATTTGGTATACTTGTTCAAATCTGATGGTAATGCAAGTTTACAACATATCAGAAATCTGGGTGGTCGGCAATGGACTAATTTTAATTTCTATATTTAATTTCAAATTTTGTGTTTAATATACTTCCCGATTACACAGGAGTCAGAAAATTAGCAGACTCGCTTAATACAGTTGACAGAACGTAATACAGTAAGTTGACAAAATTTCTGACGTCTGGGTGGTCGGTAATGGAGTATTATTATTATTTTTTTAATATTTACTTTCAAATTTTGTCATCAAATTTTTATATACTTTCTGAAAATTAAAAGTATGGCATCTTTAAAAGAAAAGTAAAATGCAACCAACATTTCAAGTGTACATTTCTGACTTCCAGGTGGCCGCGACGAAAATATGCGCAGCTATTTCTTTAGCGCAATGAGCGGTTGGAGTTCTATAAAAATGTGGTCGGGACTGGACTAATGTCTATATTTCTTTTCAATTTTTGTGAACAAGTTTTAATATGCTTCCAGATCACATAGAGAGAATTCTGAAACTTTGTACACTCTCTAAATCCTGCTAACAATGCAAGTCCACAAAATTGAAGACTTTTGGGTTTTCAGGATTGGACTAATGTCTATATTTCCTTTCAATTTTTGTGATCAAGTTTTAATTTAATTCCAGATCACATAGAATTCTGAAATATTGTATACTCGCTAAATCCTGCTAACAATGCAAATCTACAAAATTTAAGACTTTTGGGTTGTCAGGATTGGTCCGTTTTCTGTATTTCTTTCAAATTCTGTGATACATTTCGAATATACTTTCAGAACACGCACAACACACACACATAAAACTTTGTACACTCACTCGAGCAAGCAAACAACGCAAGAATCAAACTTCTAGGTGGCCGTGATGGCCTGGATTAGATAGGATTTGTATATATTAGAGGGAGAAAATAGGCGCAATCGCTTATTGCGTAATGGCGATTGGCCCTTCCATAAAAATAAATCGGTAGTATAAACAACAGCTATAAATGATTGTGTGAGAGAGAGGATATTGTCATCTATATATTGTGGCGAAGAAATATTTTATTATTTAATTTAATATTATTCAATGAAAATATATTCAACAGATTATAAATATATATTAATCTGTATTTGTGAAATCATCTTTAAAATATTTCTTTGCTTGCTTGCTTAAGATTCTCTAGCGGTAAATAGTTTTGGCTGACCTGTTAATAATTGTCGACTTGTCGCTGTGACGTCATCAATAAATACTTTTATATCTTAGGATATTTCAAGGATTGATTTCTACGCTACAATATTATATATAAATATATGAAAAAAATAGTACAAATGTGATATTGTACTGGGATAGGGAGGAAAAATTAAGAAAAAGAAAAAAAGGATATTTCCTTATCGTGCAACTAAAAGTTGCTGATGGCTTGCGCCAAATACCCATTCTTTGGCCAATTCTGATATTTTTAAAGATCAACGAATAGTTGATATTTATTCCGATAGATGGCGCAAGCCATCAGCAACTTTCAATTGCATGATAAGGAGATGTCCCTTTCTTTTTCTTAATAATTAAACTAAAAAATAACACAAATTTATTAAATTCATTAATATAATGATATAAATTTGTATATTTTGAATGTACATTTTTAGACTAAAAATTAAGAGAGTGTGACGAGTGGGTAAAACCCTCGATTCCCGACAGTCATAAACCGGGATCCCGCGTTAAAATTTTATTTAATATGTGAATAACCTTTACACACATTATTCATTGTTCCAATTACAGTCTACTCTCGTTATAACGCCACTCGATATAACGCCACCCTCGCCTTACGCCGCTTTTTCGTTTTGTCCCAATCGACATCAATGTATTTTTCTCGATATAACGCCACTCCCTCGCTGTTCGCCTTCCGCCGCTGATTTTTAGTATCCCAAGTAGCAAAAACCACTCGTTATAGCGCCGCTCACAACGTCCCTCATCCCCCACTTCCCTTTTCCTGTCTTTTTTTTTCCGCCAGCGGCACCGGACTTTGCCTGCTGTTGACACAACAGATTGTGTGAACAGCCAGCATACCCTTTTCCTGCTTGTGCCTGGGAGATACACAGTCGCTTCATCCTTTGCTAACGTCAACACATCAACCTTATTGTCGTATCATGAGTTCCCAAAAGTGTAAACTGGAGTCGATCACCATTGAAAAGAAGGAGATATGCCAGTTGGCAAGAATGTCGAAGAATGAGATTGGAGAGTGTTTCTCACTTCCACGAACAACTGTCCGTGATATTCTCACTCAGGCTGAGAAGTGGGAAAATTATACTGTTGGTTCTTCAAAGAGACAAAGAGTCGGGAAATTTAGTGACTTGGAAGACGCTATCTTCAACTGGTTTACCCAAAAGCGTGCCATAATATTATTATTACTGATGACCTCCTAAGAGAAAAGGCAAAAAAACTTGGCGAGCAGTTGGACGTACCAGAAAATTTCACGTACAGCAGTGGGTGGCTGCAGCGATTTAAAGGGAGATTCCATATTTCGCAACGACGGCTCTGTGGGGAAGGCGCATCGATTTCTCCAGCTATCATTGATGAACACCTTACAAATTTGAACAGTATGCTGGCCAACTCCGGATATGACCCAACCAACATATACAATGCAGACGAAACAGGATTATTTTTTTCAGCTCATTCCTGACCGAACACTTGCTCACAAAGATGAAAACTGCCGTGGTGTCGAAAGGATGAAGCAACGAATCACTGTTCTACTGTGCTGCAACTCTACTGGAATATGGTTGAAAGGGATCCCTACAGAAGCCAAGGTTTTATGGTCTGGGCTGGAATCTTCTTGGGCGGTCGCACAGCACTCCATATTTTTCGGCAAGGAACCCTGACTGGACAGAGGTATCGGGACGAGATCTTGGCAGCATATGTGATGCCTCAAGCATTAGAAATGGGAGAAAACTTTCTTCTAATGTATGATAATGCCCGTCAACATAGGGCTGGTGTGGTCAACACTTTTCTCCAAAACCATGCAATTGCTCGGATGAATTGGCCAGCTCGATCCCCAGACCTAAATCCCATTGAGCATGTATGGGACAACCAAAGACGGCGGATCTCATCCCTCCAACCCCCTCCTAGAACCACTCTTGAGCTAGAAACAGCCTTAACACAAGAGTGGGCGTTGATTTCACAGGAGCTGATAAACTCCCTAATTCTCAGTATGGGTCACCAATGTAGAGCCTGCCTATCAGTTAAAGGCGATCACACCCCATATTAACAACAATATCCAAGATATTTATGCACTGACTGCAAGAAGATCATTGCTTGACCGGATAATTTGCATAAAATACGTGTTAGAATTCTTTGATTTCGGGTATTCTAATCAATAATGGAATAATAAATTTGTGTATAAAATTTCATTGATATATGTTCAATAAAATTTGAGATAAATGAAAAAATATGTTGTTCCTTTAATTTTGCGGACCAGTGTATATCAGCGATATGAGGATTATGGTGATCACTGGAATAAGACCTAACTGTGTTTAGGAACAGAAATTTCGAGTCCCATAGCTCAGTCTCATATCGAGAATAGACAATAAATTTTACTTGCATTCCTCTATAAAGCATATTCATAGTGAAGTATGAAAGACAACTGATATTTGATAATGCAAAAAGAGAGAGAGCAAACGTCTGAATTTGATCAATTTTTTTTTCACATTTCATCATTTTATATATTTTAAAATATACATATTATAAGCTTCAAAGCATTTTATATAAATAACAAATGTTTGAACAATATTTCTTTTATTTTTTTGAGGTTATTGAAGTAAAAAATTTAGTCATAATCTTATTGTTCCAAATTCTATTACATATTGAATTCAAAATGATGGAGAATATTTTAAATATATCTCAAACAGATAATATATAATTTAAAAAGATACATATTATTTTTTTATTTCATATAAATATTAATATATTGAATTTTTAGGACGCTATAAAAATTTCGTTTCCAACGGTCCAACAATGGGCCAGTCGGTTGGGAATTGAGGTGGAGGCGGGTCTGCTTTGAGACTCTGTCCGAATATACTTGTTTCCTCAGATATTGAGGCTTTGTCTTCCTCTCCCCTGACTCTTTGATCTTTGAGACGGAGTCCATAGCATCGGCAGACCAGTTCCTGGCAGGGCCTGGACCATCAGCTCGGCCGAGAGCGAGTTGGATGCTCTGGTTGTGCCAGAAGAGTGGAATAGGGCTTCTACGGAGGCGAAGCGCCACTATAAACAAAGGCTAACGCGCTGAGCAGGTACCTCCTGGGTGGCGTGGAAACCCTTTGCGAAAATATTCATGACCTGGTCTGGTGATGCATGGACTTTGAATGAGATAAAGTTATTACATTAAATGCTATAAACCATCCTTGCTGAAAAAAATCAATAAACACCAAGTAATCACATAAATAGAGTTACAGAATTAAAATAAAATATCAGCTTAGCTCAAAATATTTCCAGTATTCTTCAACAAAATCAAACTACATGATAGAATCCATCTATTACAATAGTTGAACGGTCTGGGGATTAAACTGGCGAAACCGATGGGAGAATTCGCCAATGATGTACCATGCCCTTCCTTGATTATATGACGTTGAAAGGTTTCATTAAATTCAGTGCCATTTTCGAACTCTGGGTGACCCTCAATCATATACTAGATTTTTAGTAAAAA
This sequence comes from Cordylochernes scorpioides, assembly GCA_030710605.1. Lineage (NCBI taxonomy): Eukaryota > Metazoa > Arthropoda > Arachnida > Pseudoscorpiones > Chernetidae > Cordylochernes > Cordylochernes scorpioides. The sequence continues at coordinate 50,988,541 of CP092882.1, forward strand.
ATAAACGTCGCATTTTGCATCAAAATAGACGCCAGAACTATGCCTTTATTGATTGAATGCCTCATCAACCTTGCAGACTCTCTCTCTCGGTTAAGTGACAAATTTACATATATATCTCCCCCATAGAATTAACTAACCACTTTGAGAGCGCTGAATAACTCTTTGGATAAATTCTACGCATCCCTTGCGGATAACAAGAAATCAAAGCTCTCCCTAGACTGCCGAGAGCCATAAACCAAACCATGGTCTCCTGGTGACATTCTGAATTTTACAAAGATGTTATTGTGGCATTGACCTCCACCAGAGTCTGCTAGATTGAATAAAATGGTTGATAGATATATAGCAAAGTTATTGTATATAATCTATATATATTTTAGGTCAGCTTCGCCTAGAAATGTTTCCATCCATAAACTCATACTATTTCTAGTATATTTACCGCAATGATAAAAATGATGGGAGGGCCTGGTTCATCATTTGTGAATCTATTTGGCGGTTTTGTCAGTTTAATCTACCATCCCGCTTAATTTTTGTATTTTCCTGTTTTTATTTTATAGTAATACTGGAGATAAACTATTGGAAAAGGGATTTTAAACAACTATGAACATAAGCTTAAGTACAGTAGAAATACAAATATTTATAAATTCCTAAACATGCTTCGAGCGCTGCTCTTCCGCAAACAACAAGTAAAGTTCATTTAGACTTAATATGAACATTATGAATTAACTCGCCATCTGTTTTACGCAATTTATGATTCATTTGAAAACAAAATCAGATGGAAAATATGGAATTAAATATTCAGAAGTCTATGATAAGGTCATATTAACGATCGGATAAAATAATTCTAAAAACTGGTGAAAAACGAGAACAAAACATTTTAACTTGGAATTCAAGATTCTGAGCTATCCAATGAAAGCACTTTATTACATAAAAAGCATTTGCGCGCCATTTGTTATGAAATTGGAAACTATTATAGAAGCGTATGATTCTTTTGAAAGTTACTTGCTGCGATGGAAATATTATATATTTATAATTGTATGTAAAATTCTACAGACCTCAAACCTTATGTCCATAGTAAATCTAAATACCCATTCCAAGAGTCTAGTATCAGTATCACTATTGTTGTTTCTTGAGCACTCCAAGAGAGCAACATCTGACGACGTCAATCTATCTGCGGATTTGTTACACCGTGTCTATGGCATAAGTGAGGGAGAGAAAACACAAGTTGTGATCACAGACTTTTTCAAGAAAATGTAATTATTTTTTTATGAGAATAAATTATAAATTAATGCTTTCTATTTATCATATTAATCAATTAATGCCGGTTTTGCATTCTATATATTGACTCTTAAATATAAATTGTTATTATTAATTGTTATAAATAATTTATTTAAACTTTAAATTTCACATTTTAAACGTGTTCGATACAACGCCACCCTCGCCTTACGCCGCTTTTTTGCAACATCCGGATGGTGGCGTTATAACGAGAGTAGACTGTATCATAATATCATAAATGTTGCTCTTTTTGAGCGGTACCTAATAAAGTGATTTTGGAACAAGGAACAAAAATAAAAATTACATAAATAATTAATGGATAAAAACAATGGTTGCCTGTAAAGTCGGTTTTACGGGCGAAGATTTTACGTGACAACGGTAGAATATTTATTGATATGAATATAATTAAATTGCACACAATAGGAACAAGGAATTGAATGAAAATAAGAATTGCACAAATTTTAACTATAGAAATATATTTTGTTTACTAAAACATTGTACATGTAAACTTAAACTTAACTAATTCCTATTTGAGTGATTTTGTTGAGGATAGGACGATGATAGGAGAAATATGAAATGAAAGGAAGTGTTTCTGCTGTAATGTGTCTTGCGAAAGTCAAGTCGATAGTTGTTCCTTTTAACGTAGTTGACTTAGAAACGTTTGATACGCAATCAAGATTATACGTATTTTTCATGAATTTAAGAAACGAGTTGTCAGGCTTTACGTTTTTGGTAAAATCACCACACAGAAGAATCGGTATACTAGAATCAACTTGCACGAACGGTGGCACGTACTGGCTGTTGTGAATGTACGGACCGAGTCCTTGCCATAGTAACATTCCAATATCCTGCATACTAGCTCCTGGATGAATATATACAGCACCGAGTATAAACTTGAAGCTAGTATTAGCGGCGAAGCAAGTAACTTCAGTCATGCACATGTCACCCTTGGTTTTAATGACACGAGTTACGTCTGTAATCGCAACTTGGAACACTTCCGCCGTAGATGTCGATGATAATTTACGATAGATCGCCACTCCACCAGCCGCGTTGGTATTTGAAAATCAAAACACTTATTCAGATCGAAGGTTCAAATTTTTGCTAAATAAATTTGAAATTAAATAAAATTTGTAATTGTAAATGATGAAGTTGAAAATTAAAACATTTACTTAAATTAGATGTTAAAATTCTTGCTCAACACAGTTTAAATAGTTTTCTTATATCTGCCACTTTTTCTTAATATTTGTAATTTTAAAGAATCAATTCGAAAATCAAAACATTTATTCAGATCGAAGGTTCAAATTTTTGCTAAATAAATTTGAAACTATTTAAAATTTGTAAAATAATAATTAATTAATTAATTAATTTTAAACTAATAATTTACTTAACACTATCAACATTTATCAATAGTATGACATAACCTATAAACTCAGTTTCTCAACTTTTGTGTCAATCTAACAATTAATCAATCAACCATAGTTTACGATAATGAAATATCAGTGTACAATTATTTACCTTTATTGTTGTAGTTGTTGTAAATGACGAATCTAAGCACTCCACATTTTCACTACAGACACAGCTGACGATACTTTAACCACACGTGTGAACTTGTATTATGACGCTTTCTTGTTTTTCCAACGCCAAGAACGTTCGAGAAAGACAAAGACAGAGACAAGCATGCGCCGATTCAATGCGCCTAATTCTCTAGCGCTGCGCGCGCAGCACTCTCGTTCGATGACTCATCGTAACGTTACCGGGCGTTACACTTTTTCATAAGTGACTCCCAGCCGCAACCTAATTTAAGACGTTGTCACGTCAAAAGTTTTTGAAAAAGCATTTAGTGAAATGCAATAAGAGGAGAAAATAACTATTTCACCTTCCCCCATTGAACAATTAGATCCTATATGTGTCGAATAAAAGCGGCGGGTGACGATCATCCTATATATTTTGAAATTAATACGATTTAACATGTAGCAACTAATTAGCAAGTTTTTATGTTTCTCTAAATATTTTGAGGGTCGGTGGAAGGATGGCCTAAACCGTTGGTTTTCGACCGCTACGACCCTACGACGACGCTTTGATTCCCGCATTGGACACTTTTTTTCTGATTAAAAAAAATGCTCCAATGGCCCCCGATTCTTGAAAAAATCCAACCCTACCAGCGAGTGCAAGTAACCAAACGGGGCTTTGGCACATTTGTAAGTGCAAAGTCGAACTACTTTTCACATGTGTAGACATGTGGTGCACTTACAGTAAAAACAGTCGCCTACTTCTACCCACCATGATTTCTATGGCCTGTACCACGTGTACTAGGATATGCAAAAATAATTTTAAAAACTAAATATTTTACCTCTTCACTCGATGCCCCGCCGCTTTTATCTCGACACTCATATAGATCTAATTGCTCAATGGCAGAAGTTTGAATATTTATTGTCTCCTTTTAATGTATTTTAAGAGAAGCTTAAAAAAAAAAAATATATATATATATAATTGAATGTCTGTCTGTCTGTTTGTCTGTACTCTATAGATTCAAAAACCATACATCCAATCGCCCTGAAAATTTGGGATATTATTAGGTATATCACCGGGAAGGTTTTTGAAAAATAATTTCATGAATATCTTGAATATCCTTAGAGTTATTTGCAGATTTGTAGATTTAACTCGCAAGCAGCGCCCCCATTGTGACGATGATAACAAGTTTTCTTATCACTAAGTTTGTTATCTTAAATATTATTTATCAAAAGTAAGATTATCTCAGGATGACACGGCAAATATTTGACCGGGAAAAAATGTTCACTAGATAAAACGATGATTTTGTAATGTAGAAAATTAGGAAAGACAAAATTCAGGATGACACAGCAATTTATTTGAGACAAGAATAATGATACAATTCCAAGGCAAAGATACTATTCCTTTAACTTCCAATTACCGAGGGAACCAATTAATATTGATTTTATTCAACTTATCGAGTATTTTTCAAGGGACCGGGAAAAAATGTTCACTATATAAAATGATGATTTTGTAATGTAGAAAATTGGGAAAGACAAAATTCAGGATGACACGGCACACAGGGACCGGGAAAAAATGTTCACTTTATCGAGAGATTCAAATTTACGAGTTTCAAATTATCAAAATATATCTTTTTTTTTATATAAGTTTATAGAGAATTGTTTTAACAAATGTTCGTTAGACAAACCTTTACTCGGGTAAAACCTCGGGCGAAGCCGGGTACATCCGCTAGTATTAAATAATTACTACTTTATATTTTTATTTTAAGGTATTTTTCCCTAAAAATTAATGAAAATTGTTTTTAATATAGAAAACTCTAAAATAAATACATGGTTGAATATATCGTAAACTTTTATTTAAAATATCCTTCTTTATTTCTTTTCCGTAACACGCCGAAGTCGCTCTCCGTAGTACGCTGAAGTCGCTCTCCGTAGTACGCAGAAGTCGCTCTCCGTAGTAGGCTGAAGTCGCTCTCCGTTCGTAGTCTCTCCCCGTAGTACGCAGAAGTCTCTCCCCGTAGCACGCCGAAGTCGCTCTCCGTAGTACGCTGAAGTAGCTCCCCGTAGTACGCAGAAGTCGCTCTCCGTAGTACGCAGAAGTCGCTCTCCGTAGTAGGCTGAAGTCGCTCTCCGTTCGTAGTCTCTCTCCGTAGCACGCAGAAGTCGCTCTCCGTAGTACGCTGAAGTCGCTCTGCGTAGTACGCTGAAGTCGCTCTCCGTAGTACGCTGAAGTCGCTCTCCGTTCGTAGTCTCTCTCCGTAGCACGCAGAAGTCGCTCTCCGTAGTACGCTGAAGTCGCTCCCCGTAGTACGCAGAAGTCGCTCTCCGTAGTACGCTGAAGTCGCCCTCCGTTCGTAGTCGCTCTCCGTAGCGCGCCGAAGTCGCTCTCCGTAGCACGCCGAAGTCGCTCTCCGTAGCACGCCGAAGTCGCTCTCCGTAGCACGCTGAAGTCGCTCTTTGTAGCACGCTGAAGTCGCTCTTCGTAGTACGCTGAAGTCGCTCCCCGTAGTACGCAGAAGTCGCTCTCCGTAGTACGCTGAAGTCGCTCTTCGTTCGTAGTCGCTCTCCGTAGCGCGCCGAAGTAGCTCTCCGTAGCACGCTGAAGTCGCTCTCCGTAGTACGCTGAAGTCGCTCCCCGTAGTACGCAGAAGTCGCTCTCCGTAGTACGCTGAAGTCGCTCTTCGTTCGTAGTCGCTCTCCGTAGCGCGCCGAAGTAGCTCTCCGTAGCACGCTGAAGTCGCTCTTTGTAGCACGCTGAAGTCGCTCTTCGTAGTACGCTGAAGTCGCTCCCCGTAGTACGCAGAAGTCGCTCTCCGTAGTACGCTGAAGTCGCTCTTCGTTCGTAGTCGCTCTCCGTAGCGCGCCGAAGTAGCTCTCCGTAGCACGCTGAAGTCGCTCTCCGTAGCACGCCGAAGTCGCTCCCCGTAGTACGCCGAAGTCGCTCTACGTAGCACGCCGAAGTCGCTCTACGTAGCACGCCGAAGTCTCTCTCCGTAGCACGCCGACGTCGCTCTCCGTAGCACGCTGAAGACGCTCTTTGTAGCACGCCGAAGTCGCTCTCCGTAGCACGCCGAAGTCTCTCTCCGTAGCACGCCGAAGTCGCTCTACGTAGCACGCCGAAGTTGCTTTCCGTAGCACGCCGAAGTCGCTCTCCGTAGCACGCTGAAGTCGCTCTTTGTAGCACGCCGAAGTCGCTCTCCGTAGCACGCCGAAGTCGCTCTCTGTAGCACGCCGAAGTCGCTCTCCGTTCGTAGTTCCTCATCTTCCATTGTGAAGCTGAGCCGCCTTCTATCGCTTTCCAATTAGGAATCTTGAAGACCAACTTGATTGTCATTTTCTCTATCGATTGTTTCTCTAGCGTCGATTGTTGTAGATAAAGCTACAAAATAAATGCCTGCTACAACTTTTTAAAGTCATAGGACTTCTAAGAACTAGGAGGAATAGATGGCGCTGTTTAGTTTCAGTTTCTATATACGGGAAAGGTGTATATTCTTTTATAGATAAATATCCTCTCCGGAAAAATGTCCATCTAAGAGAAAATTTACAGCAGAGTTGAGAGAGGCGAATGTGGTAAAATAAACTTTACACACATTTCATTAATTTATTATTGTCTGTTAAAATAGTGGATGGCGTCCACCACCATAGGCTCTCCAGTGATCTGTCTTGGTGTAAAGTTGAGATTATCAGCTGTTTTGGTGGTTTGTATCGAGATAGTTCTTCCTGGTCTTCAGATATCTCGTGCATTCTTTTATGAGAAGCTTTGTTTGAGAGTAAACCTCGAGATATGCTCTTAATAGTAGATGTACACTCACGGAAATAGAAATTCGTGCATCAAGAATAAGCCACATCGGAATCGAAATGAATTTTTATGCGTTACTCATACAATCAAAGCAAACACATAATAATAAAAAAAAAAACGACCCACAACAAGTACAGATTGATCCTTTTGATTCCCATTTATCATGATCAATAAGTGTGCCAGAGACAGCCAATGCATGCAACAATCCGGTCAGACAGTAAATCAAAGAGACGGCTTCTTAGACAGGAGCTTCCAAATCCGAAATATTGTGGCGTTGTGCCAACACAGTTGATTTATCTAGTTTCACACATGTTAAATGGGGGAAGATCCGGGGAGCGGGAAGTCCATGGAACAGCGTGAACATCATGAGGCAGTCCTGTATAGAAATTCATCCTAGGGATCTCAGAGAGGAAGGCGAGGAGACGTCAGACGCTGGCCCGGTATTGTGGCATCCAATGCAACAAGGGCTGATTCAGTGCCATGATGCCGACACTTTGTGAAATGTAGCGCGCGGTAGCGAAGGTGGAATTGTGACCTGGCGGTCTCTGTCTGCGGTGATCTTCTGACACAAAGCGGCGGCATACATTACTGGATACGACAGGTCGTCTTCACTGACATCGACACCACTGTAGAACGCCTGTGTTGGGGTGTTAATATAAGTTGTCCCAAAAGTTCGTGTTTTTCTTATTACTTGGCGAATAATATTATAACCTGCTCTGTGTGAAAGAAGAAAGAAGAACCCTTATGCTCAAAACTGGGCAACTCTGTGGTTCACTTCCATCAATAATTGACAATATGACCCAGAATAAGTATATTGCTACGGCGTTTTATGGTTTCCACAAGTCCATATCTCAGAAGAAGGCCAAGTGATACTCACTCCTCACTTTCTTACTGCTACTCTTTTTGTGTTGATTTCTTGCTTCCCTCTTTCTTCTTCTTCTTATTTTTTTTCCTTTTCTTGTTTTTTTTTTTTTTCTCTTTCTCTTTTTACTCTGTATATATCGTTATTTCCTTTGTCTCACTGCTTTGTTCTTATGCATACCTCTGGTGAATCCTGTATAGGGTCAGTGACCCTAAATAAAGGCTTTTTTGTTGTTGTTGTTGTTGTTGATAAGAATTTACTACAATTGGGTGACTGCATATCTCTGGGTTATTGTACTTTTAACTCTTTCACCTTTGTCTATATAAATTTTATGAACTCTGTAGAATAATATTTGTAAATAGTCATAATTTGTTTGCTGTTTTGTTTCCTCTGCATTAGGCGCAAATATTTCAATATGGTTGATTAATAAATTAATTTAATAAAATTTAATGCCTTTACTTCGGAGTATTTGTCACTGCTTTATCCAGCACATGGACCAACATATATTTTCTATCACAGTTTTCTATCCTTAGAATATTTTACCTAGGGATTATTGTCTCTGCTTCATTTCACACCTGAACCAATATATATTGTTGTGATCACAGTTTCTTCACTGGGCATCTTTCTAAGGAAAAGTGCCTCTTTTGGTTACATAAAAATGATATGCGTTGATTTTATATCGGAAACTAGTTTACTTTGATCTAGCATTACTACCTAGATTATGTGAATTGGAACAGAAGCTAGAATATGGAGATGTCTTAGAGCTCTAAGGAGACGACGAATGTACATGCTTATATGCAATTTGAATAAAATAAAATAGCAATTGGATAGCCAGTGTGAGTGAATCACGTGCTTCTTTGACATTCACATAATTTATACCTGAGTCATAGTTGAATTTTAGATGGCAGAGCGCCATCTAATGAAACAAAAAAAAATCAACTAAAGGTGGTATTTATTGTATTGTTTGTTTCCTCTGTAATAGGCGCAAATATTTCAATAATATTTAATAAATAAATTTTAAAAAAACATGTTTGAAGTTTAATAAAAGTACAAGCAGATTTCAGCAGTCCACTTTTCTGGATCCTCTACATTGAGCCTATCTTTGATGTTATCTCAGGGGGGGATGATGTATACTTAGCAGCCTATCTAGATACCTCACAGACGTAAGTAAGCCAAAAGTGATAAAATTTACCAACGGAACACTTGAAAATGTTTACGAATGAATCCGCGATCTTCTGCTGGTAAAATAAGGGTACAGGTGGGGTGGGAATATCACCAATGTGTAGGTGACATCAAGATTAATTTAAAATAAAATGCTTATACAATATATAACTTAATTGGATGGATCACGCCAAAATAGCTTAAAAACAGTGTGTACAAGGGGATTAAAACCAGAGTCAAAACCACAAGTAGTCAAAAGAATCTACATAGCGAGATTCGAAAGAACTTTGACATATGCGACTTGGTGGAGCGAAGAAAATAAGACTGCCCTAAGTAAAATAGTAAGAACCGCGTCGAGACATTTCGCGCTTGCAACATGCAGAGGTTACAACACACACTATTGATGCAGCATCAGCCCTTTCTGCATCCAGGAATGTGTTCTGAATATGGAAGCTGATTCTAGAATATGCATACAGGAGACCCCGTTATTCCTATACATGTACACTACACCAACAAGTCTTCACAGTAGATTTACCTTGATACCAATGGTACTGCCATCTTACAGATGTAAACGTTAAACAATATCTAATAACCTCCCCGAAATATCGAAAACACCAACTATATTCACAGACGGATACAAATCCGAATATAGGATAGGGGCAGGCTGGTGTCTTTTGATGGGTGGGTAGATTTTAGAAGAAATATTTTATATTCCAAATATTCACTCGGTTTTTAATATATAACACCATTAAAAGCACGAAATTTTCTTTTTCAAATAAAAACAATCCTCTACTCTACATCCTCTACATAACAATTCATTGCGATGGAAAATAATGGGAGGGCTTGGCTCATCAGTGGTGAACCCTCCTAGAGGCTTTGCCAATTTAATCCACCAGGCAGCTTCTCAGAGTTCTAATACTGACCATCGCAGTAAGGACAGTAGAAGTTTGTTTTATTTGAAAATCTCGTACTTATAATGAATGGTGTTATTGCATTTGAAATAATTTATGTCTAATTAGCTTTGTCTATATTGTTTCCAGAAGAGTATTGCTCGATGCAAATATTCATATCTACTTATATAATTGCCTTATTCTGTCTGTATGTCTGAAGCTCACGGATAGAATGCGCGCCCATTGGCTGCCGGCGAACACGTGTCCTCCCTGCCCCCCCTCTAGACAACCCTGTTATCAGCAGTGTGTTACATCCACCTGTCTATAGCGGCCATTCTAGACAACCCTGTTATCAGCAGTGTGTTACATCCACCTGTCTATACAGGTCACCCTGTCTATAGCGGCCACTCTAGACACCCCTGTTATCAGCTGTGTGATACATCCACCTGTCTATACAGACCACCCTGTATATAGCGGCCATTCTAGATAACCCTGTTATCAGCTGTGTGATACATCCACCTGTCTATACAGACCACCCTGTCTATAGCAGCCACTCTAGACAACCCTGTTATCATCAGTGTGTTACAATCACCTGTCTATACAGACCACCCTGTCTATAGCGGTCACTTCAGGCAACCCTGTTATCAGCAGTGTGATACATACACCTGTCTATACAGACCGCCCTGTCTATAGCGGCCACCCTAGACAACCCTGTTATCGGCTGTGTGATACATACACCTGTCTATAGCGGCCACTCTAGACAACCCTGTTATCAGCAGTGTGTTACATCCACCTGTCTATACAGACCACCCTGTCTATAGCGACCACTCTAGACAACCCTGTTATCAGCTGTGTGATACATCCACCTGTCTATACAGACCACCCTGTTATCATCAGTGTGTTACATTCACCTGTCTATACAGACCACCCTGTCTATAGCGGTCACTTTAGGCAACCCTGTTATCAGCAGTGTGATACATACACCTGTCTATACAGACCACCCTGTCTATAGCGACCACTCTAGACAACCCTGTTATCAGCAGTGTGATACATACACCTGTCTATACAGACCACCCTGTCTATAGCGGCCACCCTAGACAACCCTGTTATCGGCTGTGTGATACATACACCTGTCTATAGCGGCCACTCTAGACAACCCTGTTATCAGCTGTGTGATACATCCACCTGTCTATACAGACCACCCTGTCTATAGCGGTCACTTTAGGCAACCCTGTTATCATCAGTGTGTTACAATCACCTGTCTATACAGACCACCCTGTCTATAGCGGTCACTTCAGGCAACCCTGTTATCAGCAGTGTGATACACACACCTGTCTATACAGACCACCCTGTCTATAGCGGTCACCCTAGACAACCCTGTTATCGGCTGTGTGATACATACACCTGTCTATACAGACCACCCTGTCTATAGCGACCACCCAAGACAACGTTTTTAAAATATATTCGCACTCGGGTAAACCCCGGGCGTTGCCCGGGCCATTCGTCTAGTGTAATTATACTTGGCCTAAAAACTTATGTCCATAGTTTTCTTGAATACCATTTTTAAGATTCCACCCTTCAGTGTTGCCTATATAAGCCGAATCCTCCATTACAGTATTAGAGCTCTAAAAAGCCGTTTGGTAGATTAAACCTCTGGGAGAGTTCTCCATTGATAAGCCAAACACTTCCATTTTCATCGCTCTAAGGACAGTAGATTTTTATCTTATTTGAAAAAGAGAATACCGTGCTTGGGGTGGTTATTTCTTATATAGAGATGGCGAGTTATTGCCTCGTTTCTTTTTTTTTTTTTTTCAAGCCGAAAGCCTTGCTATTTATAAGTCGCCCATTTTAATACAAGGTTGTCTCAAAAGTTCGTAAACACTTGCAAAAAATTGAAATACCAATATTATTCGCCGTTATACATAAAGTCTTTGTATTATGTATTCGCCGTAATAATACTATTCGCCAAGTAATAAGAAAAACACGAACTTTTGAAACAACCTTTTGGTTCTCTCAACAATCAGGTGTCACTCAGCCAGTTATCTCTGGAGGAATCTGTTTTCAATAACAGCTGCTCCGTAGTTAGAAACAGAATCTTGATCAAAAAACTATATTTTGATTATAAAAATGTCACCTTCCACTTGGTCTCAAGGCCTATATAGTTATAGAAGGTAACGAATTTGCTGATAGCCTAGCCAAAATGCCTTTAAATTTCCTTTTTTCAAACTTCTCTCAATACCCAAATTCTTCAACAGAAAGATGTATTACAAAACGGTAATGAGTAATTGGCAATATTCAATGGGACATAACAGAAAATGGTAGGATTTGAATAGATAAGGTTTATGGATATGGGATGAACCATTGGCATTCATTCAAGCCAATTTGCATTCTAACGGGACAAGGGCCATTTCTCTCCTGAATAATTTAATAGATTCAAAACCGCCCCAGTGCAGTGAGGCATGGATTCTCTAGACGCCCATAAACTTGCTGTTCCACAATGCACTACTTTAAACACCATAAGGCCAAGATTCTTAAACTGACGACCCATTAATAAGCCCCATCTTATAGATTATAGAACTCCTATAGAAAATATTTTAGTTTAAAAAGTTAAGGAAATTTGTCATTTACTGTAAATAGGCCAATCAAATACAGTAGAACCTCCGTGTAAAGGACATCTAGTTGCAGAGCCAAAGTGTCCTTTAGGGAGCGGTGTCCTCCTACCGGAGAGTTGCTAAATAGTAAAAATGGTAATTTTGGTAATGAAAACTGTCCTTTGTAGAGAGGTGTCCTCTGGCGTTGGTGTCCTCTCATGGAGATTCTACTGTACTTAACAATGGATATTTGAAAAAGGGATTAGAATAAACGTTAAATAAATACTTAAGAATGAAATTGGTAATAAGAGCTGAGTAACATGACTAAGAAATCTGTATTAGTTGTCATCATGAAGATTGGTTGAACGTTCAAAGACAATCAGTCTAGATTATTTAATATGCCAGTTTTTAAATCTGATGAGCTAGCTCAAATCAAACCTATATGTCATTGGTTCCTACCTTTCAACTAGGACTCCAAAAGTTAACAAAAAGATACACTATTGATATATTATTTTCATATTTATGTCAGATAATAAGCTTTCATACACCAGTTACATATGCGTCAACAACTAAAAGAAATTGTATTGGGAGTACAAATAAGTTTTGAGGGATTTGCAAAAGAAGCCACAACAAATATTATATAAATAGCATCAGACCTTGTAAGTTTTCATGTTAAGGCTTCATCATTTCCCAAAAAAAAAAATCAGAAGGAGTCTTTTCACTCAAGTGTAAGGAACATTTTTTTTTTTGGTGCTCTAACCATGTCAACCTTTGTGCCAACAAAGCACAATTTGTGGGAAGCGCTGCTTTTTTGTTTTAATTTGAAGAAAAGTGTAGCTGATGGACATCGGTTGCTGTGTGAGGCATATGGGGAACATGCTCTATCAATAAAAGCATGTGAGTACTGGTTTCGGCATTTCAAAAGTGGCGATTTTGACACCAGAGACAAAGAACGCGGAGGGAGGCCAATAAAGTTCGAAGACGCTGAGTTGGAGACTTTATTGGACGAAGATTCAAGCCAAACTCAAAAGGAGCTCGCTGAAACCTTGGAAGTGACTCAACAAGCGATTTTGAACCATCTCAAGGTCATGGGTATGGTGCAAAAACAAGGAAATTGGGTTCCATATGAACTCAAGCCAGGAAACATCGTGCACCGTATTTGCACGTGCGAACTACTGCTCAAAAGACAAAACCGGAAGTGTTTTTTTGCATCGAATCGTGACGGGGGACGAAAAGTGGATTCACTACGACAACCCAAAGCGCAGAAAATCGTGGGGTAAGCCCGGTCATGCATCAACTTCAACGGCCAAACCGAATATTCATGGCAAGAAGCTAATGCTGTGCATCTGGTGGGATCAGCTCGAAGTGATCTACTATGAGCTACTTCAGCCTAACGAAACCATCATTGGAGAACGTTACCAACAACAATTGATGCGATTAGGCCGAGCATTGAAGATCAAACGCCCACTATATGCCAAAAGACATGAAAAGGTAACCTATCAGCACATCAACGCTCGACCACATGTTGCAAAAGTTGTCAAGGAGACTTTGGAGGCGCTTCAATGGGATGTCCTACCCCACCCGTCGTATTCACCAGACATTGCTCCTTCAGACTACCACATGTTCCGTTCGATGACACATGGCCTGGCCGAGCAGCACTTTACTTCTTACGAAGAGGCGAAAAATTGGGTCGATGTTTGGATCGCCTCAAAGACGAGGAATTATTTCAACACGGAATCTGTATGCTGCCTGAAAGATGGGAAAAAGTCGTAGCTAAAGATGGACAATACTTTGAATGAAATGTATTGTACTAATTTCTCTGAATAAAGCTTCGAATTTATTTAAAAAAAATCCCACAAAACTTATTTGTACGCCTAATACTATTGAATCTTGACCAATTTGCTTGCATTCCCTTTTTTTAAGCAAAAATCAATATAGATAAGTCTTCCATTTATCTCTGACCTATGGTTATTATTATTACTAACCTTCTATATTATTAGTGACATTATAATACATAACATTACTATATAACAAAAAAAATTGATGCACCAAAAAGGAGTTGGCCGATTTATATGAAAATACGTATACAAAGACGTTTCTAATATGCAAATGATTGAAATTTGATAGCCGATTTATACAAAGCAAGAGCTCCAGCGCATCTGAACTACGCATCTAGCACGAGTATTCTAGACTCAATATTCGGCTCGGCACGATCTGATTTTCGAAATTTTTGTTTATTTTATTTTTTTCAATAAGCCTATTTTTACTGTATCAATCAATAAAGAAGGCATATCCTGACCAAAAGCACATGTACTTTTTAAATGGTAGAGCGCCATCTAGTGGAACAGAAATTTTTTTCTATTGTTTTTTCACATATATATGTCAATAAAATTATATTAATTGACTATATATGATAATTGGAATATTTAGTCAATATGTCAATTCATGTGTGCGCTAATAGTTTTTTTTTTTTCTTTTCTAAGAAAATAAATTTCTACTGTCCTGACTGGGATGGAAAAATATTTAGTGATGAACTCTTCCAGCAGTTTTGCCAGTTTATTCTATTGCTGGGAAAGTTTATCACGGATGAGCCAGGCCTTCCCAATACATCACAATATGGTCAGAAAGAAATCAGGTACAATTTGGATTATTGATTAAGAAACACAAGGTAATAAGACCAAATCTAAATAAATGAATAGTGTGTGACATTACTGTAAGAGCATTGTTACCATCATCAGACAAAAGTATTGAATGTTAAATGAAAAGTAAAAATGAAAGTAGAAGTACTTTTGTCTGATGATGTGATAACTCAAGTTATCGAAAGGTCACACCCTATTTAGATTTTATCTTATTACCTTGTGTCAGAAGGAAGTTTCAATTATCATCATATTTTATTGGACCAGACTGTGTTGTTGTTTTTTATCCCCTTGTGCAAAGATTACATGAATTCCATGAGTTCATGCTCCTTGAGTTTGGATTGGGGTGTAGGGATGCAGTTTTCGTTGATCATGTCACCATGATCCAGGCACACTTTGGTGAAAGTCTGACTTTGCCTGTAGTTTGAGGCCATTCTTAACATGGAAGCAGATGCCTTTGCTGCCTACTCTAACATGAGTACAGAAAAGCTCCTCCATATCCCTGGAGAGGAACCTTTGCTGAGGTCTATCAACCGGTTCAATTGATCTCAGAATTTTTAAAAGGGTCTTTCTCTTCTTCTAACAATGCTGCTGTTGGTCTGCAACTGCTTATTTGTCAGATTTATTCTGCTTGTTTCACAGCTGGCCTTCATATCTGAAGATCGTTCCCCTATCCGCCACCTGGGAACATTTCCTGTAGCAGTCAGCTGTGCTGAAGGAGACCAGACTGTAAAATGAGGTAGCTATTTATTTATGAAACACGCTGCCCTAACTTGTATTGGTCCAAAAAAATGCAAGCCTTTGAACCTGAGCCATCCTTAGACAAGTCATTCAAATCTAAATGCAACAAAAAGTGATTACTACACACCTTAAATTTAAAAATATATATATTTTTTTTTAATTTTCCTCCTTTTTTTTTATATCTGTAAATATACATATTTTTCTGGAGATGTTAAATAAAAATATATATTAACAGAATAATAAATGCACTTTTTTCAAATTTTTATTTTATATAAAGCAGAGAAAAGAAATGTATTTCAACACATAAAAACTGGTAGTGTACATACAATATCACATCTTTTTTTTTTTTCAATCTGTAGAAATTTTCAAAATTAGGTTTAAAAAAAAAAGCTATCACAAATAAAAAATATTTTTAGGAATATTGGGGAGCATTAGAAAAAACAAGCACTAAAACTATGCCACACACAAAACACATTTGTAGCTTTTTAAAAAAATAAATCAGGTTTTTATTGAGAATTTAAAAGAAATGTGTGTTCAAAAAATATTTAGAAAAAAAAATGCATATTATAGTAAAAAAAACATTTCAAGATAATAATAATAATAATAATAACATAAATAGAGAAGTGCATGTATATAAATATCATATAAATATATATATATTCAAAAAAATAAAAAAAACATACCAGTACAGATTAAATTAACTATTTTTAATGAGATTGAATGTTAAATGCACAAATCATAGATCATAAAGATATTAAAGCAAATCATTATTTAAAATGAAGTTTGCTTTAATAATTTAAAAGTCACACAAAGAGGTAAAAAGAAAAGTAATAGTTAAATATAATGATGATTCTGATATGATGTCATAATATTTTTTTTAAATTAGAAACTAAGAAAAAAATGAGTTAAAAAAATAAGTAGAGCACGAAAAAAAGTAGATTTTCCTTTCTTCAATAGATACAGATACACCAGTGGGACCAAATCATTTTAAATAAAAAATAATTATCTATGAATTTTTTAATTTTTAAAAGGAAGATGGCAGAGGATGGATTATACTTTGAGCTCACATTATGCAGCAGCTTTATCGTTGTATTGGAAGAATATTTAGAAAAATAGTTTTTATTTTGAGAGTATATAGGTGCTGCATTATAAGGAAAACCAAAAAAAAAAAAAAAAAAAAAAACTTCCATGTGGCAGGTTTCTTTATAAAATATAAAAAAAAATCTAGGCAGGATTGTGTGTGTTTACCTCTGGGTAAATTATTCTATGAGACAGGGTGGCTACTTTTCTCTGAGAAAATTTTCTAATAATTTTAAAAAGTGATAAGAGCTTCTATAATTATGAAGCTGAGATTTCTCAACGACACATTCTAAAATTATACAAATAAACAAATTTCAAATTTGCTCTTCAAGTAAGGATAAAATTTGGCGGGTGTTATTAGAAGGGGGGAAAAAAATGCCCTTTTTTCCTTTATTTTTTAGAAAAAGAATGCCCGTATTATAACAGGATTATTCAATAGGGTTACAAAGATAATTTATTAATGAAGGGGAATTTAATTTGTGAAAATTAATAAATTCGAGATTATTAGAAAATAGGTAAATCAGCTTTGTAAATATTTCCTTGGATCATGAGAATAAAACAAATAAGGTTTGAGTGAGAGTAAAATATAAAGGTTGGTAAAAAGGTGCTATAGGGTAATAAAGGAATAAGATCATTTTCTTGGGAGATTTTCAAGACTTGAATGAATCTAGATTAAATTTTGGCTTTGATTTTAGGTTTAAAAAAAAAAAAGAGGGGAAGGAATCAGGTTTTTGATTCCTATAGTTGGAAGAAATTAGCCAAAAAGAAAACAAATACAGTAAAACCCCTGTATAGCGAACCTCAATGGGATTCAATTTTGTAATTAACCATATATAATCTTATATGAGCATTGTAATAAATCAGTATCAATCTCAATGGGACTGAACCTTGGTACAATTATCAATGAAAGCTGCACCCCTTCACCCCATTCCATGAGAACTGAACTCATAGAATTTTTGTGTAAATGTTTACACAAGGAGAGAAGAAACAACATGTGACTGAACCTTTAGTTCACTATAGCCATGGTTCATTGTATATAGCCTTAGTTTACTGTATTATAAGCTAAAAATGAGGATTATTTCTGATTCATCTTCTTCATCTCCACCATTTTTGGGTATCAAGCTTGTAGAGCTTGTTGATGGTGTCTTGTTGATTATTTCTGATTTATTATAAATGAAGGTTCACTACATACACCTGGTTCGTTTTAGCGAGGTTTTACTGTATATAGGAATATAGATTACACTTTTTTTTTAATAACTTTTGACAGATTGTAAAACCACTGTGAAGGAGAAGAAAACAATATGATAGAGAGCCAACAATCCAGATGGTCAGTCGATCAAACATCAGCGCAACAAGGGAATTACTAAGATCACAGTTATGAGAATAAAAAGGAGGATGAAATGTGTATTTCTACTCTGCTAGAACTGCAAGTGAGTACTATTTGGTTTGAATCATGTGTGTGATTATACACTTTTCACAGAGCACCAGAATATATTGACTAACTATTACGTATATTACATATTAACATATATCCAAATATATATATCCTAGTTCAACTATTTTTGAAATTCATCATTACAAAAAAAACAAAAATTGGGATTTTAAATCTGTGAACAAAATTTTTTTTTTAATATATAAATAAAAAAATTCATATTACTCTTCCATAATAGTCATATCTTTAAAAAAAAAAAGTACTTAAAGAGTATTTGGAATTTATTTTTGGTCATTTAAAATTTTCTCTATTATAAAATATACAAGCAAAATATAAATATATTGCCAAATTTATATTGAAAGATTAGTGGGAGAGATTTTTCTCAACTTATAAGAAACAAAACATTTTTTTTATATAAAACAAATATATATATAAACATATAATCAGCCAATTATGAATGACATATATATAATTTTGATAGAGAATTTATATTGATATATATATCTTGTATATATACAAAAGCTATATTTTAAAGGCACACTTTTTTTTGAGAGTTGAAAATAATTTTTTTTTTAAATTGATATAGGCATATATAAATTAGAGGCATATATATTATTTCTATATAAATAAAATAAAAGCATATTAATAATATATATATATATAATGAGAATCTTTTAAAATATCTTTTTCAATTAAGGAAAGGGGGTGAAGTAAAGTAGATTTAAAAACAAACTTTGGGATAATTTTTTTGCTCTATACAAAATCTTTCTCTCTTTTTTTCTGACTAGATTCTTGTATCTAACCAAAAAATAATTATATATACACTAAGGCATAGATAGTAAAGTAATGGACACGTTAGTTAGGGAGGTAAAAACTGTGTGTTTTGCTGTCATATTGTTCTAATTGACGAATGTTTCCATCAGCCAATCAGAAATGAGCTTTTTACATTAGCTCATGGAGGGGTAGAGAGAGAGGAGTTTGGAAGTGGATAAACATGGCTGGACATTGTTAGTTGCTACAGACCCTAAAAATTCACTTTCCAATAAAGCTTTTCCATTTATAAAGATTTCAAAATAGTTTGAGCAATTATATCAATTTTTTTTTTCAATTTATATAGACCAATAATATAATAGCCTTTCGAAAAAACTAATACTATTTTTAAAATATATAAATATATTTTAAAATATCTATGAAAAATCTTATAAGTCAAATAATAAATATATATAATTTTTTTTATTATTTGTGTTTTTGCAAAAAAAAAAAAAATTATCTGTGAATATTTTTTTCAAAAATACAGTCGAACTTGGATAATTCGAACCCCAAGGGACCATAAAAAAATTCGAATTATCCAAAAATTCGAATTAAAGATGTTAAATTATTTATATAGGAAATTCTAGGGACCAAGATAAATATTCGAATTAAAGAGGTTTTCGAATTAAAGAAGTTCGAATTATCCAAGTTCTACTGTAATAACAAACTTTTTCATTGGAAGCTATTAAAATTAGTATTTTCTCTATGAAAGTGCAAAATGTTGAGCCCATTTTAAAAAAGGGATATGCCTATAAAAAAATGTTTATATATGTTATTTTTTTAGCAAAAAAAAAAATATTAATTATCCTAATTTTTTTTTTTTTAAATGCATGAATGTTATTTTTTTTTTTTTAAACAAAAAAGGCATATCCTGACCTTTCACATTAGCATTTTAGATGGTAGAGTGCCATCTGGTGGAATCATTGACTTAGGTTGTCTCATTATATTTGGCCAACCTATTTTCTTGATAAATCAACCATATAGACTGTTGGCCCTTATCAGCCTGGTGCAGATTGTACCTCAATGATCAAAAATTCTGGTCTAAAAGCTCCTAGAGAAATCAATAAATGGGTATTAAGGCCAAATTTGTGTAAGAACGCTAAACATTTTTTTTTTTAATAAAACCACCTGACCCTTTCCTTCCTTTTTTGTTTATACTTTTTCCACATGTTTAGCATAATTAGGCAAATTTGGCTTTAACAACCCATTTCTTTATTTCTTTGGAAGCCTCTTGGACCAGTTTTTTTGGTTGTTGAGATACAGCCTGCACCATGCTGACGAAGGTCAACAGCCTAAAACACATAAGTAGTTGGCTTTTCTTGATTTATAAAATGGGTTGGCCAAATATTATATGTTGTTGTTTTCTTATCCCCTTGTGCAAAGATTACACAAATGCCATGAGTCCATGTTCCTGTATGGCAAAATAATATAACCAACATTTTGCTTATTTTTATTCCACAAGATGGTGCTGTTATCTAAAATGTTCATGTGAGTGGGATATGTCTATTTCATGTTAATATCATCACCTGACCTTTTTCTCTCTTTTTTTCATATAGATGATATAATCACCTTAATAATTGAGAATGGGAAAAAAATTATTATAAGAATAATTTGGTTGGCATTTTCTGCCATCAAGGGAAAAAAAAAAAGGTATCTCAACATTGTAGGAAACTGGTACAAGCACTTAAGCAAGATAAAGAGAAAATATGATTGCATATATAATATGTAATTATAACTATAGAGTGGAAACCTATTTTTGCATATGTATATGCAAATGCATCAGTTTATACCTATCCAAGAGTTTTAAGGATTAGTTTTGAAAGATTGTCATAGTCATATCATAGTACATCAAAGTTTTTATCCAGTTTCTCTTTTTTTTAAAGAGCTAACTAAATTTTAAAACGATCCTATTTTTGTGCACGTGTAGGCTGTGCCAAAAAAACACAACCAAAAACTGTCGACAAAAATGTGTTGATAATTTTTGAAATCTTTAAGAATGGAAGAGCTATAGAGAAAGAGAGGAAAAAATAAACAGCTTTAATAATTGATGACTGAGTTTTTAGAAAAAAATATATATATAAATGCAACAAATGTCTTTTACAGCAGAACTTTGCAGAATCTTGCTTGGAGAGGGAAGGGGGTTGAGAGAAGGCTTCTAATGATTAAGGCAGAAGCATTTAGAAGAGAAAAATGAGAAAAAAAAAGTGAGAATATATGCTATGAGGATTTCTTTTTCTTGGTCTTGCATTTAATGGACGGATCGTGGACTTTAACCCACATACTATGTAGCTCTATGGGGGTTAACCCATGTGCTGTGATGAGGGAACGGAATAGGCAGGGAAGCTTTTTCCGCTTCTGATAAGAAAATCCACTATGGTTTATTGCTCTAAGCCCTGCTTTCTGGGCGCAAATGCCAGTAATGAAAATGTCCTCCAGATAGAAGAAAGGAGTGAGGAGGGCGGTGCGGTAGAGTATAGGCACCAAGTCGGTGGCAAACACATAGCCTGTCCCGGAGAGGTAGTTGGGGTAGGTCTTGTCTGAGAAGACCGAGGTGGGAACGTACCATTTGGAGTGAAAGTCCTGGATAGGCACTGCTCCTGTGATGAGGCAGCCAATGAGAAGCCTGGGATGCCCCTTGCTCTGAAGAAGGCTCACCAAGTTGGGGAGGTTGACAAACAT
Source organism: Cordylochernes scorpioides (assembly GCA_030710605.1). Taxonomy (NCBI): domain Eukaryota; kingdom Metazoa; phylum Arthropoda; class Arachnida; order Pseudoscorpiones; family Chernetidae; genus Cordylochernes; species Cordylochernes scorpioides. The sequence continues at coordinate 51,010,002 of CP092882.1, forward strand.
GTCGTCGTCTACTTTCATGATGTAGCGGGAGGTGAGACAGGAGGTGTTGGCCCACTTAAGGAGGAACGCTGACTTCAGGGTCAGGTTGTTGTAGGTGTCCAGAAAGTCTTCCTGGATTATGTCCCCATGCCGGGAGGCCTCTGCTGCTACCTGGGCATTGAGAGACTCGTTCACAGCTCGGCCAGTCAGGAAGAGCAGGCGAACGACATCGTTGTCCCGGTCATGGCCCCAAGTGCGGCGAATGGCCTGGCGAGCCACAGAGTTGGCCAGTGCAGAGCACACTACCACCACAAGCAGGGGCCTTCCACGGCAGGCTTCCTCCCCCGGCAGCTGCAGGGCTGTGGTGTTCAGGGGCAGCACCAGGTTGCGCAGGTCCCGTTGCGCATGCACCCAGCTCATGTCTGGCCCCGGAGTCTCCAGCCGGAAGGGAAGGTACACCACACCCCACAGTGCCACAGATATCACCACAAAGATGAAGAACTTGCGATAAGTCTTCATCCTGCCCTGGAAACACCCAATCTACCTCAGAACTCATTCCACTGAGCAAGATTTACCAATGAAGCTCAATCTATCTTTTAAGATTTAAAAAAAAAATTCTATTCACACCTTTTCTTACTTCTATCTCTATTTAGCTTTTGGTTGGTTCAACATCAAACACCTTTGGTGATATAATCATATTTCAAAAATAATAAAACATATTTTTAACCCTACTTTTCTTCTAAAATATATACAAATAAGGAGGGTTTTATTCATTGCAGGATAAGAGAGGACTGTAGAGAAATAAATTTTAATCATATATATTTTAAAAGAAAAGTAGCGTTAAAAATATAAATTTAAAATTTTCATCGATATATTACAAAAGTTAATGATGCTATTTTACAACCATATTTCCCAATGGGTTTAATTTTACCATGTTAGGTCTAACCAAATGTTGTCCAATATGTAAATAAGGGTCCATTAGGTATATGTTTACACTAAGAATAGGTTTGAGTCAAAAGACGATCCATCAAATAAATTTATATAAAAGGCCGTACCAGGTTCTGTAAAGGTCTTTACAGATCCAGGTAAGGCCTTTTATATAAACTAAGAATAGAGTTGGGCCTGAAATATCCTAGAGCAAACCTTCGTGAAAGACTTGTCTGATGAGTAACCACCTCCCTCTACTTTTGTAAAATCTAAAATGGGGCATCCTGATTTAATCCAACCTCCAGGAAGGGTTGTGGAGTTGTAGAGCAGTGATTCTCAACCACTGTGCCGCGGTAATTTTGTGTGCCGCGAAATTCTAAAAATGTGCCGCCGAATTTTAGTCATATGATTATGTTCACGTTTGTATTGGTTTTTCTTTTTTTCTTTTTCATTTTTTTACTTTTTAAAATAACGAAATTAGCAAATTAAATGTTAGAGATGTATATTACTTATATTTTGCATAGAAATATTGATACATAATTTGAATTTTCTTGCATTCAAGTTAGCAAAAGTGTGCCGCGAAATTCTAAAATTGTGCCGCCAAATTTTCAAATCTTTAAAATAATGCCGCAACAAAAAAAAAGGTTGAGAATCACTGTTGTAGAGATTCCACTGTAAAAGAGGCTACCTTATATGTTGTACAGGTCTACAGGGAGAGATATGGCACAAAGCCAAAGAAGATTAAAAGTGCTGTTGCAGCCAAGTATATCTTAGAGGGTTATGCAACAATAGCGTTATTAAAGTACTAATTAAGCTTAGATACACCTATCCCCCGATTTACACGGTAGATACGTTCCTGAGAAAAACGTGTAAATCGGGGGATAGGTGTACACAGAAATAAAAATAAAATGCATTGACAGGTTAAAATATGTAGTCAGCACATAAGCTCGGGATTCCTCGTGAGATGTGTACACAGCGCATGTGTTCAATCACAGTAGCATTTAGTATAGTGCGATAAAAAAAAAACTTATTTGGAAAATCGCGTAAAAGCGAAAACGTGTAAAACAAGTACCGTGTAAATCTGGGGATAGGTGTATAAGGAAGAAAAAGATCAGTGTGTGTCATAACAAAGACATCTCCAGCATATTCAACTGCAAAGAGGAGAATTGTGAAAATTTTAAAGCTACATTTTATTTAATTTAGTGAAAACTATATATATTCAGGGACAAAGCTGAAGGAAGTGGAAAATCTTTAATGTCGCCGGTTATCTTATTTTTTAAGGTGACAGAGGCAATTTTGTTAATACTTGGTTATCTTGTGTGCCTTCATTAAAGGTCACTGTGTATCAAATCCCAATATACATGCTAAAAGGTACAACTTCCTTAAGTTTTGTCCATGAGTGTATATATAGAATGCCCAATATTGCAGTGTTGGTATATACAGTCTACCTCTTCATAAAAGCCCCTCTCTCCCAAGGGACAAGCCAGTTTGTTATAAGGTATGCCCTTTATTTTTTATTATGTATATATACATAATTAGCAATTTTATCATCACTCTAAAATAACTAAAAAGTAATACGATTATTTTTTAAAATTAACTGACTACTAAAATAATGATAAAACTAATTTTCTATTGAAAAAAAAAATATTAGAAATAATCCTACTTTGTTTTATAAATACACATGAATGAAACCTGGGCTTTCTAAGATCTGCCTATAATCATGAAGGAAAGTTTTTCACAGTCATCCACAGGATAGTATTTCTTTCTTTGAAAGTCTATACACACTTCCATTTTTTTGGGTGCAAAACTTAGAAACAGAGAAGTTTCATAAAAAGTAACAATCTCATATGGATGAAATGTTGCCATTATGCAGTAGAAATCTCCTTGTAGAGGACACTTTGAGCCAAAGTGTCCTTTAGAGAAAGAGAGGTGTCCTCATATCAGAGAGAGTTGCTATTCATCCTAAATGGTAATTTTGGTGATGAAAACTGTCCTTAATTTTATTTCAATTTAAAGCGCTATGTCCCCCTAGGAAAACTTGCTCTGACATACATGTATGTTTCTACCATTGTCTATCCATATTTACAATAATTTTAGGTTGTTAACAAATAGCCATGCGATATAAACTGTCCTTTATAGAGAGATGATAAGGCACAATTTGGATTATAGATTATAAACACAAGGTAATAAGACCAAATCCAAATATATAAATAGTGTAAATTAACACAAAGCAATAACGCGCCATCTATACATATAAAATAAAAGGATTTAAAAGCGCGAATGTTTTTTCATCGCAGTAAGGACAGTAGAAGTTTGTTTTATGTATAAAAGAAACATTCGCGCTTTTAAATCCTTTTATTTTATATGTATAGATGGCGCGTTATTGCTTTGTGTTAATTTATTCCTAATGGCCTTGTCTTTATAGTTTGCTGAAGAGCATTGCTCGAAGCAAATATTTGAATATAATTCTACTGTCCTATAAGCTTATGTCCATAGTTTACTTGAAAACCATTTCTAAGATTCCATCCTTCAGTGTAGCATATAAAAGCAGAATGATCCAATACAGTATTAGAGCTCTGAGAAGCGGTCTGGTGAATTAAATTGGCGAAACCGCTGGGAGGGTTCACCACTGATGAGCCAAGCCCTCCCAATATATTTTTTCATCGCAGTAAGGACAGTAGAAGTTTGTTTTATGTATAAAAGAAACATTCGCGCTTTTAAATCCTTTTATTTTATATATATAAATAGTGTGTGACATTTTGGTAACAATGCTGTTACTGAAATGTCACACACTATTTATATATTTGGTCTTATTACCTTGTGTTTATAGAGAGATGTTTCTAGACTGAATGTCCTCTCAATTTGTATCTTGAGTTCTGGAGACTTCCCCACTATCATTTTTATCTCTAGTTACACTTTCACAAGATTTGTAGCAAACATGTTGTTTCTTTTATTTCATAAAATTAATAAAGCATCCAGGGTTAAGTTTCTTGTACAATTTGGTGGTGATCAAAAGTGTCCGTTGTTGAGAGGTGTTTCCTCTCATGTTCTACTGAATATCCCAACTCCACAGTTCCCAGCAGGGAGAACTTTACATGTTAGCCTGCAATAATAGAGAGAGGGAGGGGTGACCTTAATTATAGATTGCTTCTCTTAATTGATTATACTCCTTTCACTAATTACAGCTCATTTAGTGTAATTCTCTCCTAATTACTCCCCCTCATTTGGGAGAGGTCAGTTTAGAAAGAAATATGACTTCCCATATTAGAGGTTTACTAAAATGTCAGTAAACTCCTGCCATCTCTCCAAGTTGATCCCCCCCTTCTCATGGAAGAAGAAACAAACAAATACTTGAATCAAAAGCCGATCCATTTAATATACAGCTAAACCTGTCTATAGCGCCCCCTCTTGAGACTCACCAAAATAGGGTGATATAGAGAGGGGGTGCTATAGACAGGTCACTTTTAATGTAAATTGCATCATACTACGCTATAGAGAAGTAGGCGCTATTTAGAGGGGGCGCTAAGACAGGTTTAACTGTAATTGGATTAGGTCTTATTTTCTTGTACCTATAATCCAAATTGTGCTTCATCAAAATTGATAGTTATTCATTCCACAAAAAAGTGAGGAAACCAGTTAAATCCATCTTAGTCAACTTGCATAACTTGGGAAGCAACTCTGCCATTTTAAAGGGCCTTGTGGTATAAAAAAAAAACTTCTGATAAATGTAAATTGTAATCATGAATGTAGAATTTGTGCATACACACAAAAGTGCATTCCATCAAGAAAAACAGTGATGGTAGAGAATGGTACATCAAGGACTAATGAATTCCAATCAAGGTAGGACTGTATTGACATTTTTGAAAATGCCAGCAGACAAAATTCTTTATGGGACTGACTGAACATTCGGTTCAGTATATAAACACTCATGGACAAAACTTAAGGAAGTTGTACCTTTTAGTATGTATATCGGGATTCAGACAATAACTCTGAAAGATATACTCATGAACAAAACTTAAGGAAGTTGTACCTTTTAGTATGTATAACAGGATTCAGACAACAACTCTGAAAGATATTGCAGTGACCTTTATTGAAGACACACGAGATAACCAAATGTAAACAAAGTTGTCTTTGTCTCCTTCAAAAAAAAAATAGTTGGCCAGGGCGCGACATCAAAGACTTTCCATTTCCTAAGTTTTGTCTATGAGTGTATTATGATCAAAAATTTCAGGGAGGATATCTATATATATATATAAAAATCAATGTTTGTATGTTTGTTTGTTTGTATGTCCGGTATACAAATTCGCAGTAGTTCACTAATTCAAACCAAAATTTCCATACATAGGTAAAAAAATACGGGGAAGACGATAGGCTATTTTAAAAAATATATAAATCAATTATTAAAACTATATATTATTAGTCAGAAAATGATGATGACGATATTGCTGTATCATGTTTGATTATCAGATACAAAATTATATCGGGAAAAATTCCAAAAAGCAGAGACCAAGGGTGAAACCAGTTCATTATTTTGTACGCAGGAACAAAATTCTAACAGAAAAACATTCATTCGAGCAGAAAACAAAAGCCAGATCATCTTTCTATAAAAATATCGCTTCTCAGACACAAAGTTGGAGCGGGACGTTTCACAAAAGTGACATCCACGGTGCCAATTTATAATTGTAACGAATAGTAATTGAATAAAAACATTTAATGGGTAAAACCCGGGCGTTGCCCGGGTCATTCGGCTAGTTGACCTATAAAAAGAACCTATCTTGTCTAAATATAACTAACAATGATGCTCCATCTATTGGCCATCTCTACCAACAAGGGGTTAGTGACAAAGAGCCTGTATATTCCAAGCAGATCAAATTGGTATTAAATCAAAATGCTGTTCTAGAATAACACAGCCCTTTGCAAAGTAAAAGGCTAGTGCAATTCTCTCAGCTCAGCAAAGCCTTTCAGAAACAAAGCCTCTTAGGTCCTAAAATTGGAAAGTTTGTTGCATTACTCTCTTTTATGGAACCAAAAATTTATACAAAAACAACTCTGAGCAACAACAAAGAGCAAAGATAATCACATTGTTGCTCTTTGTTGTTGCTCAGAGTTATTTTTGTATAAATTGTTTGTTCCATAATAGAGAATAATGCAACAAACTTTCCAATTTTAGGACCTAAAAGGCTTTGTTTCTGAAAGGTTTTGTTGAGCTGAGAGATCTGTGATAGCCTTTTATTTTGCAAAGGTTTCATTTTTTATAAGATCCAATTGTGCTCAACCTGTGTTCTTCTAGAACATCATTTTGATTTAATATCATTAATATTCAATTAAGATAATCACATTCTACAAATTGACCAACGTTAAGACAAACATGTTCCAAGTATTCTGCTGGATAAGAAACCAAACCTCTGTGTTTATGCTTTAACTTATTAGATAAGGTTGGACAAAATTCAACAGCGATAAGGCACAATTTGGATCCAAATCAATCAGGATCTGAAGCTCTCCTCTGTACTTTTGTCTGAAGATGGTAACAACGCTGTTGCCGAAACGTCACACACATTTATTTGGATTTGGTCTTATTACTTTGTGTTTAAAATTCAACAGTATAATATATAAGGTTGTCAAGTAAGAGAGGAATAGATCCAAGATTCTATAAACAGCTTGGTCAACAACTATTGTGATATGAGAAATCAAACCTAATATTGATTGATTGTAATGATAAGGCGCAATATTTGGATTATTCTATATACAGTTACGAGCGTCATGCGTTCTTAATAATTCTTCATCTCTGTCACCGTTTGCCTTTTTTTTTAGAATGGCGTTCTCCTATTGGTTGGCTACGATCACGCCACCTTTGCCCCCCCCCCACTCGCTTTTTGTAACTATTGTGTTGGAGCGGGTCGCTCCTTTAATAATCTATTGTTAACAATACCTCATTATAGGTCCGCAAATATCGAAAGTATAGGTATGTAGCTTTTGTACGGGTAGATATGCACACGGGTCAATCCCGGGGCGAAGCCCGGGTCACCTGTCTAGTAGATTATAACTACAATAAAGTAGCACCAAATCCAAATAAATTACTAGTGTGTGACATTTCGGCAACCATTGTTACCATCATCAGAATAAATTACAATTCATTAACATTTCAGAACTCTTTTAACAAGGTAATCAAATATGGTTATATAAAGTTTCTATGTACATTTCACTAATTTGTAATCTTTAGGAATCTACAAGCACACACACCAAACTTACTCTAAAAAAAAAAACACAAAAAGATGAAACCTATATAAAATAAATCATCAAACTTAACAGCAATTTTGAAAGATGTGAAAATGTAATCATCAAAAATCCTCTATTGAAATATATACAGTGCTTTAAAAATCTCATTTTTTCTGTCAGAATTTTTTAAAGATGGCATATTTTTATACCTTTTATACAAATGTTATATATTGATTTATTTAATTGAAACCATATCATGTTATATTATACTTTAAGTAATTATAAACATAAGGTAATAAGACCAAAATCCAAATAGATAAATAGTGTGTGACATTTCAGTACATCAGACAAAAGTAGTACAAAATGTAAATTCATTACTTTTGTCTGATGATGGTAACAACACTGTTACAGAAATGTCACACACAATTTATTTATTTATATTTAGTCTTATTGCCTTATGTTTATAATCTATAATCCAAATTGTACCATATCATTTAAGTAAGTCTAAATGTCAAAAGTATGTGTCAATGTATTTATAAAACTTTAAAAGATTACAAGAGAGTTTATTCTCATATTTAAAACTCAGCCTGAAAGGCTGTGCGGTAGTAATTACGATAAAAAAAATTGTCACCAGTAAACATAGATGAATATAAAGCAATAATGCGCCATCTATATATAACGAATGAAGACATTAAGACACGAATGTTTCTTTTCACAAATAAATCAAACTTCTACTGTCCTTACTGCGATGAAAAAATATTGGGAGGGCTTGGCTCATCAGTGGTGAACCCTCCCAGCAATTTTGCCAATTTAATCTACCATACCGTTTCTTTATAGCTCTAATATTGTATTTTTTCATCGCAGTAAGGACAAGTTTGATTTTGTTGTATTTCAATTTGATTACACACACACAGCGCTTAACGTTAATTATTCTTTAATTAACTACAACAAGGTGAAAGGATTATATATATTGATGAAATGGTAATCATGGGGAAAGAAAATATGAGTCAGCGCGGCTACGCCGATGCAGGATACAAAAACAGAAAGTGAAAGTACAGGTGTGACGTCAGCTCCGGTGTTGCCGAAGTTAGCCGCCCGCCGTCACGGTCCAGCAGATTTATTTGTGAAAAGAAACATTCACGTCTTCATTTGTTATGGATAAATATATTGAATAAAGAGATATCAAAATGGTAGGTTGTAAAACTTGGTGCGGTGATGTAATGCTAACTGACCAATCAGGTGACCAGCCATATTTCATACTATCATCAGGTATATAATTGCTCGAAGCATTATTATATATTTATCTTCTTTCTTATCTTCATTCAATCATATTAAGGTATCAAGCTTGTAGAGCTTGTTGATGGTGTCTGCCGGGGATGAGTAGAGTTCATCAATGGTTGAGTCAATACAGTCAATAATGTGTTTTGGGGTTGCAGGCTGAGAATTGCACATATTACATAGTGTTATATATTTATAATTATATATAATAAGGCACACAATTTGGATTATAGATTATAAACACAAGGTGATAAAACCAAATCTAAATAAATAGTGTGTGACGTTTAGGTAACAACGTTATTACCGAAATGTCACACACTATTTAGATTTGGTCTTATTACCTTGTAGTTCTAATCTATAATTCAAATTGTGCCTTAGCAAAATACAATATTGAAGCAGTATGGTAGATTAAACTGTCAGAAGGATTTACCACTGATGAGCCAGGCTATTAATTTATCATTGCAGTAAGGGCAGTAGAAAATTATTTTATTTTGAAAACAATAATAGGTGTCTAAATTAGTTTCAATTTCTTATAACAGATGGCGCACTAATGCATCATATTTGTCAGTAGTTATTCTCTGGGACACTTCCAAGTCATTGGCTAGTGGCTGTTACTGGTTAGACACTGTGTGGTATTTAATTAGTACAGTTTTAAAATGCTTTTGATACATTTTATTTATTAGGTTTGACTCAATAGATTACAATTATAAACAATGAGGTGTACAGAAATCACCTTATCAACCAAATTTGTCACCAAAAGTACAAAAAATTGGAGAATTTTCTATTAACCCCTCATTTTAATATCTACAATAATTAGAAACAGAAGATAACTAGAATAAATCCAAAATTGATTTATTTGGTCTTCTGTACCTAAGCATTTTGTTTCTATATTTTAGTACAGTATTTAAATGTAAATTAATTTACAAAATATGACTTTTATTAAATTACTTGCCATAAAAAACTTTGAAAAGACAAAATAATAAATATTATTGACTAAATAAGAAACTTTGCCATGTTTTTTTTTTATATATATTCCCTCACCTCGCGTTGATTTAAATGCAGTTTCAGAATGACTGATTGAAGAAATTTACAGTCGAAATGACATTTCTCCATGTGAATAGATTGAGATAGACATTTTTTCAAAAATTCAAACTGCATTTATGAAGATCAATCGTGGTCAACTTTCTCCCACAATTACGATTTAGGCACTTTTGCTTCTTTTTGGCAAGGGTTATTTAAAAAATACCATGAGGACAAATATGTGCAAAATAAAATGTTGGGACCAAAAACAATTAATTAAGTATGAAACCATATGTATACAAATACCTTTAGCCGTTGATATTATTTTTAAGTTTATAATTCAATAATCTATTAAAACACTTATCGAATTCATTTGTTTGTTTACATTAAGAAATACAAAAGCTAAGAATTTAAAGAGATTAATGGAATATTGAAATCACCTTAAGATAACTTCTCCAAACATCGTTGATATAAAATTTATAAATTTACATTGATATATTAAAACTATAAAAATAATAAATGCGGTACATAACTTAGTTAAATCTACGTTAAAGGCTTTGATTCACCTTGAACAGTGTTGCAAAAGTACACAATCGGTTTTCTTTTGTCAATAAATATATCTCACATTTCATTAAATTTAAATTTAAAAGAAATGAAGCATATTTTTTATGTTTTTAAATGTTAAATTAATACATATGAATAAAATGGAACATTATCAAGCATTTTTACAATTAGGGGGAAAAAACAATATTTTTTTTGCATTAAATTCAATTATTTTCTGAGAGAGAGAGAGAAAAAAAAAGGAAACATAAACAAACTTGAGTGCAATTTCAAACACATTAGTTTTAATAAAATAAATGAATAAAGTTTCCAGGGCTAAGTTTCTTGTGGAAACCATTAATTTTCGAGCTTTAGGACTTATCAGTTCTTCTCAACAGGAATATCACATTAAAAAAATAATGAAAAATACTATTTTTATACGCATTATTATTTACATATTATATATGTGTGATATTCAATACATATTAAATATTCACTAATATTAATTTTAAAGTGTGTGCTCCAACTAAAATTTGGTAAAGAAGTAAAATAAAATGCAACATCTTCGTACACATTTATTTTTAGCAAATCTTTATTGTCTTAGTAAAGTCTGATACAGCCTTTTATTGTTTATTTTCGGAACGCCAAAAAGTGACAAAAACAAATCAAAAAGGGATGATGATAACCTGCGTCTTGCAGATTAACATTTTCATAGAAACATATATATATACATATTTATTGCTAGCTATATATCACCATCTTCTCTCTTCAAACACGAAATCTCACAGGCGGTCTCCTCGCTCGAGGTGGGTTCCGCCTTAGGACAGGACCCTCCTCTTTCAAGGCCTCGGGGTCCAGCGAGCGAAGAGGCTCCAATGACTTTCCATCGTCTGTATCACTCTGAACCTCTGAATCTTGATCCGACCGCTGGCTAGTTAGTCCTGGCGACAGCGACTCCATATAACCTCTGTCTCGTACAACCTCCGAGATTATGGCACTGGGACCTGCTCCTCTTGAGTGCTCGGGTTGACGCTCTCCATCTCCACTCTCATCTTCCTCACCATTCCTCCACCTTTTTCTAATTTGATCCCTGTGATAGGCCTTTACCTGTCCGTGGATCAAAATGGTATAGACTCTAGTTCCCTTCTTGCCCACAATTTTTCCTGGGATCCATTTATCACCACCTCTAAAGTTTTTACACCACACTAAATCATCTATCTGGAATTCTTCCAAATGGGTTCGCCGATCATACTTCATTTGCCTGGCTTGCTGGTCCCTAACTCTAGATGCCAAGCTGGGATGTATCAACGATACTCTGGTTCGAAGCGCACGCCCAATAAAGAGCTCTGATGGAGTCTTTCCCGTTGTCACATGCGGGGTGCTTCGATATGCCAGAAGAACTTTTGATAAGGTGTCTTGAATGGTGTGTGTGTGTGTGTGTGTATCCCCAATTTTCCTTTTATTTTTATCCAGGGCAGTCTTAATTGTTCTAACCGCTCTTTCAGCCAAGCCATTACTTTGCGGGTGGTACGCCGGGATCAATGTTTGTTTAATTCCATTTCCTTCCAGAAAACCTTTCATTTCACTACCAGTAAACTGAGGTCCATTATCAGATACAAGTTCCTCCGGTAGACCATAGGAAGAAAAAAGTCGCCGTAGTTGCTCAATGGTTTTGCGTGTGGTGGTCTCTCTCATTGGGATGGCTTCGATCCACTTTGAATGACTATCTACTACTATTAATAAATTAATGTTTTCCTTATTTGCAAAATCAATGTGAATTCTTTGCCAAGGTCTGGTTGACCATTTCCAGGGTTGCCATTTTCCTTTATTTGGCCCATCCTGGGATTGCTGACAGCTTCTGCACTTATTTACCAAAAACTCGATTTGGGTATCTAGATTTGGCCACCAAAAATGTGATCTTGCTACAGCCTTCATTTTGCTCATACCGGAATGAGTCTCATGAAGACAGTTCAACATTTTTATTCTGAGAGATGGTGGAATGACAACTCTCATTCCCCAAACCAAACACTCCCCATCTACAGTTAGCTCAAGTTTCCTTTGAAAATAAGGTCTGAGGTGATCAGCCACCTTTTCAGGCCAGCCTTGCTGAGTATAAAATTTGGCCAATGAGAGCACTTCGTCTTTTTCAGTTTCCGTGGCAATTTCCTCTGCTGTGATCGGCAATTCTTCCACATAGGATAAAGCATAGACATTATTTATTCTTGAAATTTCTTCACAGCCCACAGGAAAACGTGACAGAAGATCTGCATTCCCATGGTCTTGAGTTCTTCGAAATTTAATATCGTAAGTATAAGCTGACAAAATAAGCGCCCAACGCTGCAATCTTGAAGTAGATAAGGTGGGGATTCCTGATCTTGAGCCCAAAATGGTCACCAATGGCTTATGGTCTGTAATAAAAATAAATTTTCTTCCATAAATAAATTGATGAAACTTGGTAACTCCATAAATAATGGCTAGAGCCTCCTTCTCAATCTGAGAATAATTTTGTTCTGCTACCGATAAAGTCCGTGAGGCAAACATAATCGGTCTCTCCTGGCCTTCTATAATATGTGACAACACAGCGCCCACTCCAATCTGCGATGCATCAGTGGCCAAACACAATGGCAAAGTCGCATCATAAGGGACTAGCACCCTCTCAGAGGTAATGCTATTCTTGCACTTGTCAATGGCCTCTCCACATTCCTTTGTCCAAACCCAAGGACGTTTTTTGTGAAGAAGCTCATGAAGAGGCTTCAAAAGCTCTGGCAAATTGGGTATGAACTTCCCATAAAAGTTTACCAAACCAAGAAATGACCTTAATTCAGAGATATTCGTAGGCGTTTTGGCCTTCTGTATTGCTTGTACCTTATGATCTAAAGGTCTGATGCCCTCTTCCGTGACAAGATGTCCTAAATATTCAATTTCTTTTTGCAAAAATAGGCATTTTTCGTTCTTTAGTTTGATATTATACTTCGCCAAGCGAGCAAATATAGTCTTCAACAACGCCAGATGTTCTTCAATTGATGCTGTGGCTATAAGGACATCATCAATATAACAAATTACGCCTCCTATACCTGACAAAACCCTATCCATTACAGATTGAAAATAACTGGGCGCATTTGCCAATCCAAATGGCATTCTCTTAAACCTGAAAAGCCCTTTATGAGTATTTATCGTTAGTAACGGTCGGGTGCCTGGGTCCACCTCTAATTGCAGATAAGCGTTCCTCAAGTCCAATTTAGAAAAGTATTTTCCCTTGGCCAATGTGGAGAATAAATCTTGCTGTGTGGGAAGGGGATAGGCCGCAGTGTCCAAATATTTATTTAGAGTTACCTTGAAGTCGCAGCAAATTCTGATCTCTTTATTTTTCTTCGGCACTACAACCACTGGAGTGGCCCATTTACTGCTCGCCACCTCACATAGATAACCCTTAGCCACCATTTTGTCTAATGCTTCAGTAACTGCTGGCCTAATGGCGAAAGGCACCGGACGAGCCTTATGGAAAATTGGATTCACATCACACATGTTTACTGAAAATGTGAAACCTTTTATTGGTTCGGTTGTCTCCACAAATAGGGCTTGATTTTCCTTCAAAATTTCCTCAATGGTAATTTCTACAGGCATATGTTTTACCGCGAAACAGCCCAATTTCAATCTATTTATCCATTCTCTTCCCATCAAAGCCCTCTTTTCTCCTTTCACCACCAACGCTCTAAGTTTGTAAGTAATATCTTGACACTCCACTTTGACATTGATTTTACCCAGAATGGGTACCACGGTACCATCATAAGTTCTTACAATAATACTCGCTTTTTCCAATTTCAAGTGTTGAAGACTATTTTTAAAATCCTTTTCTGATACCAGTGTTAGACCACTACCCGTATCCATTTCAAATTTAATAAAGTTTCCTTCTACTTTTAACTCCATCAGATAGGGAGGGTCACTTGAGGCAAAATTAATTTTATACTCAGGTATCGTCACGCTTATAATTTTCTGGACATACTCTTCCTCCTCTTCTTGGTCTCCTATCTGATCTATATTTCCCGGCTGATTCTGATGTTGCCTTAGATTTCTTCTACTGCTCCAACATATTGAGGCAATGTGTCCTTTTTTATTACACTTAAAGCATATCGCCTCCTTAAATCTACATAGTTCTTTATGCTGTTTACCACAATGTTTACATTTGCCATTCTGGAAATTTGATTCAACCTTGCGTTCCATCCTCAACTTATCTACACAATCTTGTATCAATTTTGTATTTTTCTCGGCCGCTTCCATAGATAATGCTATCTCAATTACTTTAGCTAAAGAAATGTCGCCCTCCGACAAAATTCTATTTTGTATTTTGGCATTATATAATCCACAAACCATTTTATCACGTAAAGAATCCTCCAGAAAATTTCCAAAGTTGCATGAGGAAGCCAAACGCTTAATTTCCACCAAGTAATGCTTTGCATTGCACCAAGATGCTTTCTTCCCTTAATTGCATTCTTTAAAAAAAAAATGAACCTCTCTACTACAATTGAGCGCTTTGGAGAGAAGTGCCTTTTCAAGATATCTATTAGGTTATCAAAAGTTTTATCTTTAGGTAGAATAGGACTGCACAAATTCTTCAAAACACCATATGTTTTACTTCCCATGAGGGTTAGGAGATAAGCCTTTTTCTTCTCATCCCCTGCCTCCTCCAATATGAGAAACTGTTCCAATCGTTCATAAAACGTTTCAAAAGTTTCAGTTTCCTCATTATATTCCTTAAATTGGTAACTAGCCATTTTTTTTCACTCTTTCTTAAATTTGCATCCTAAAACTTTGCAATTTGTGTCTTTTAAAATTTACTTTCAATTATATGCAAAATCAAAGATATTTTCTAAAAATATTTACTTCAAAATTCGAGGGTACTTACTCTTATATCCTCGTCGCCAAATGCAACATCTTCGTACACATTTATTTTTAGCAAATATTTATTGTCTTAGTAAAGTCTGATACAGCCTTTTATTGTTTATTTTCGGAACGCCAAAAAGTGACAAAAACAAATCAAAAAGGGATGATGATAACCTGCGTCTTGCAGATTAACATTTTCATAGAAACATATATATATACATATTTATTGCTAGCTATATATCATAAAACTTTGAAATGGATTATGCTACTTTTGATGTGAATTATCAGGCATTTTATAGCTATCATAGTTTATGGCCATTGTATTTGTTGGGTCCATTTTGGACTCAGACCCAACAATGAGAACATTGGGTGAATTTAGGGAAACAAGGTTCTCGGCTGGATGTTGGATGTGCAGGATACCCCTGACAGGATTTTGCAGACCACTGGCACATCATGCGCTGACTTATCAAGTGGCCTGAAATCCAGTGGCTTATGCATCCTACAGCCTGAGAAGAACCTTTTAAAGGCCTGAGGGACGTCAAATTACACCATACAAATTTCTAACGCAAGCCTTATTTTGTTCTATTATGTAAATATTTTTTTATGTTGGCCTAGGCTATATATTTTTTGTTTGTTTAATAGTAGGAGTAGATTCGAAATAATTCATCTGAATTATTTATTAAATAATTTTAAGATTATTTTACAAATTGGTTTTATGATTCATGGGAATTGATAAATTAATTGTTCTTTTCCAAATTAGAATATATTGATTTAGATAATTCTCAAGAATTATCTAATTAATTTGTAATGGGGATATAATGTTAGATTTTATTTCAGTATATATATATATATTTATAAATTATATATATTTCACCTAGATATATATATATTTTTTCTTTACCTATCACAGAGGGTGACCAGACAAAGATTTATTTTTTTAACTGTTATGATGTGGTCACCCTGGGAGAGGATAGGCGGTGAGTTTGAAAGCGGCCACCAGGGGGAGCAGAGAAGGAAACCGGGGAGGCTTGGCGATGGGAAAAGTTATGAACTGGGGAAATGTAAGTAATTTTTTTTATTTAATCTTTAATAGGGATATATAAATTCTATTTTTTATATATATAATTAGATTTTTTGGGAAGTTTACCTAGGCCAGCATTACCTTTTTCTGTGATGTATGGATATTGTGTTATAATGTGTGAAAAAAAAATATTATTTGGATGCAAAAATAAACATGTTATAGTTCATTTATCGCAGTAAAACCTTTTCTTACATTTTGTTGAACACATCTCACATTTTCAATCATATAGGATATTAATATACTTAAGATTAAACTTTAAATTATATTTGATACATCATTTCCCTCGTGTATTTGTGAATATTGTGTCCTTTGGATAAGTCTGTCTATTTGTGGTTTGCAAATCGGACATTCACTTGAATTTGATTTATGGTTTGTATAAAGGGTTTTTCTTTCTTTATTATTTAGGGTGCTTAAAATGATTGTGACAATTTGTTGTTTCAGTACAGTTGTGGTTACCCTGTACACCGCATATTTTACATATTTTAATGCTTTGGCAGTCTTTTGTTTTGTGATTTGAATTAAATTCAAAACTATTTGGCATTGCTTTACAAATATTCTGTCTTGTGTATAACAACGCTCAAAAAATAGGTGTATATCTCATTACCCATTTTTCTTTTTTAAATTTGATAAACTTTAGGAGTCACTCTTAATATTATACTCTGATATGGAGAGTTAGATCTCATTGTAAATAGAACTTTTATAATTACAGATATTTTTCTGCGTTTATAATTCTATTAATCTTAATGTTTTTACCATTTCCTCCAACATTATTAGAGATTTTTTGAAGTGCATCAGAATTAGATACACCATCGTTTAAAGCAACAAGTAGATTATATATCGTCGGGTCAGAAATCAGAACTCTACATATTTTTAGGCGGTAAAGCCTTCCAACAAGCTTCATCAGCATTTGAAACCTCCATAGCCACTTCAGTATTGTGAATTATGAAATACACAATCTATAAAAACAAAATAAATACACACACATATTTAAAATAAATAATTCGTTTATTATATAACATTTTCTTAAATATTTTTAATAATCGATGCTAATTGTTTGTTTAAATAATAATAATAAATTCTAATAATGAAGATTTATTCTCTCTCACATGAAAGTAGAAAATAAATTTTAAAAAACCATAAAAATTGTTCATCAGGAGATCTAATTTTATAAAATAAAATGGGTCTTTATAGGGTACATGTTTATCCCTTTTTATTATATAGATTTTTTTTGTAAGTGCGAATATCTAGAAGTAACAGCGTAGTTTATGCAAAATACACTATTTGCTTACTTGTAAATAGCTGGTATTCAAATAAATTTAAAGAGGATTGAAGGGATACTTACTCAAAGGGACAATGCTAGCACAAAGTAGCTCAACTGTATGTAAGAGTGCTGTGGCAAGGGATTCTACCACAAGATCTCCATCTAACTTAGCTCAGATCCTGATAGCCAACTGGACCCTGACTGTGGTAATAGGCAGTCTGTGACTACAAAAATAAGAGCAGCTCCCAACCATCTAATGTCTAAGAACCCCATGGATATCTAAAAGGAAATAAGGCAAGCTGAAGAATTTCACCACTGGCTCAGGAAGTGTGTGGAGGACTCCACAGAACCTGGTGGGAGGATAATCACCATCGTTGAAAAGCAGAATAAAGGGGCAAATAGTTTATCAAAAATATAAGCCTGTAGATTGACCTGGCCTCCCCCCTGAAGGATGTATAATACAGGATTTACATTCTTAAAGTTCTTGAATGACGATTTTACCCTTGTTCACCAGAGTATAGGAATCCCTCTTAAAACGATAAGGTGGATGTCCACGTTATGGAGTCACAGAAGCCATTGATGGAGAGGATTTCAAGCACTAGGAACTTCAGGAGTCCCTGAATCAATTTGTGCCATGAATGAGGCTCTCAATGAATTGAAGGGCTCTATTAAGAAGGCAACAAGACCTGGAGATACACTGGCCACTGACCAGAGCAACAAGGGCATTCAACATTCTCTGGTCAATTTGGATCAGTAGCTAAAACTACATAGAGAGATGCTCCAGAAATCAACTTAAAATATCTTTTCCAGCATGTTATTCCCTGTATATAACATTGGTATGGCTCTTACAGAATGATATTGAGTGTGGAGATATTATTCAAAGGTACTATCATGAGGATTTGGTATTGAGTTAAAATCTAAAAATTAACATCCCATAATCAATTAAAATAGTATACATTAAGAAACAAGCTTTTATTATTATCAGAAAAACTTGAGTTGTTGCAGTTAGAAAACCAAAATACCCCATGGACCAAACTGGTCATAATATGCCACAATCCATTACCAGTTTCCCGCCTATTTACCTTATGTACTGCATAATATTAGACAAACTCTCCAATCATATAGATCCATACCTTAATGCTGACACTGCTAGGAAGTACGCACAACAATGCACAAAACAATCATGAAACAAAGAAAA
This sequence comes from Cordylochernes scorpioides, assembly GCA_030710605.1. Lineage (NCBI taxonomy): Eukaryota > Metazoa > Arthropoda > Arachnida > Pseudoscorpiones > Chernetidae > Cordylochernes > Cordylochernes scorpioides. Next base: position 51,028,383 of record CP092882.1, read on the forward strand.
TTATGGCCAACACCACAAAATACTCTATTTTGAGCCAGATAATCTCGTTCTAGTTAAAATGTACCACTAAACCAAACACTGACAAACTAGCGCCCTACTTCACAGGCCCTTGCGCGGTCTTTGGCATCATCTCACTAAACGTAGTTTGAATAAACAGACCCAATCAGCCCCTCAATAGAGAAATCGACTGTGTGCATGTCAACAAACTTCGACTCCATAAGAAAAACATTCTTTACATAGCACCACCCGCTGTTAAAACCCAACGACATAAAAATGAAACTAATCCGTTTCCATTCAGACACCCATCATTCAATATATTCCAAAGAAAACAGCCTATAATGGAACTTTGGTCAAGCTAACCCTTGCTCTCCACTTCACACCAGACATTTTCTCCCATGCGATAAAAATAATTGAAGTGTCAAACCTCATATTAGATTCCCGTAGAGTCCCCCTTTTTCACATACCAGCGACTAAGATAACTACACCTCTCCACAAAAACAATACGAATTTATGACCTCTTAGAATTATAATTCAACTTCCCCAAATAACCCCATTATTCTATTCTATAATTTATTCTATTCGATTTACATTAGAGCATCACTTCTCTCAGTCTGTTCCAAGGAATTCACCTCGCAGAGAGGATTGACCACTTCTGATTCGCTGAAGATACAACGCGGGAAAAGAGTCGTGTGGGAAGTATTTAGGAGATTCTTTTGAATGGTCTCAAGGTAAAATTAAAAACATTTTGGGTAATAGTTGTTGTCTAGTAATCTCACCAAGTGGAGTGGTTAGGAAAATGCTTATAACCCAAATAAGGAAAGAGAGTTCAAATCAAGTGCTTCAACAGGTGCAAGATGGGACTTTTATCATCCAAGTTCCAGTGACCTGCATTCAACATTCAAGACTGCCTCACCACCTGAAGATGTGCAGCTACTTCAATGGAGATACTGGTAGAATCCAATGAATCCAACGACCACCTAGGTGTTGGTCCCCAAGCTGAAGATAGGTATGGGGAGGTTGTGCAGTTCTACAAATATTCTTGAATAAAGATCTGTTTTTAGTCAATGATACTTATATAAATTAATATTTCTTTCTTAGTTATTGTGTTAAACCTAAGCCTTTTTATGTGTATGTGGTGATATGCGAAATAATCCTTGGTTGTGGCAAGTGGTAAAGACGCACACAGGAGGCATGATCCAGAAACCAAAAAACCGTGAGGGTTAGATCAAAGAGGAAAGATAAAGTCGAGGACTACCCTGGAAACAACTAGCGTGAAAATGACTTCAGAGAGAACTGTCCCATGATAATCAAATTAAGGGGCTTTTAAACCATTCTCACTTGGCTAAAATAGTGACACGCAAATCCTAGATTTTCGAGACCGTCAACGACGACGATGTAACGCCCAAAACTCGACATATAAGCTGCTCAAGGTCACCAGCTCACCGTTTTATCTACTATTCCAAATATTCTTGTGCATACTCTTGGGGGGGGGGGGGGGGGAGAGGAACTTGCTTAATCAATAAATAATAAGCAAATGGTTAGCTGTTAATTGTTACCTAGTCATACAGATATATTTATTAATAAATATTATTTATCTTCATTACTGCCGAGCCATTTCGCTATACAATATATATATATGTTGTAATATTATTAAATATATACTTAATATACCCATATTTAATACATATAGCGTGCATGGTTGGCTTTACTGGAGGGTCTCACCATTGAAACAAGCCTCCTGAAGGCATTTCCTTAAGGAAACGGAAGGAGAAGATATCAACTAGGAATCATCCAATTACAATCTGGGATGAGGATGTTGTCGCTGCACTGCGGCCCTACTGCACAGACGTTTCCCTCAACCATGAAGTCGAGACCAGCCGCGGATACACCTGGACTACTGGTAGCAGGGATGCCTCTGTACTTCTAAATGAAATACTTAAACTCCACCAGCTCCCTGCCAAGCTAGTAATTATTTCCAAAGTAGAATCTACCTCTTCCTACATCACATAAGGTTTAGTGTAGCAGATGCCACTGAAAGCGACATTGCTACTCTCCTCACCCTTGGAAACTCAGTCGTCCAACCCATCATCAGGACACCCAGAGTGGACACATTTCTCCACCAGGGCCATGATGTATCTTCTGGAGTTATATCAGAGCAGCACTAGTCAAATGTGACTGCAGCTGACCTGGACTTGCTCAGGGTATTTTTGATACCTTACAGCATACCTCTTTGGTGGTTGGGGTGGCCTGGCTGGCCTGTACTGGGTCGTGTTGGTTTGTCGAGATGTGCTGGACTGAGGACTACGTTCCTGTTCAGTAGAAGGCGAGGGCTCCTCATTTTTTCGCTCTGTCTGCTCATCTTTTTTAGAGGCATCTTCTTTTATGATCTCGATCCCAGTCATGATTTTTTTCTCCCAAATAAGGCGAATTTGTATAATTTTCATTTATTAGTGACTCAGTTTTTTTTCCAACAATGAACTTATTTCTGATAATTTATCAAAATTTCATGGTTTTCCTTGATGTGAATCACATCATCATGCATGACATCTTCCTGGAATTCGCAAATGTCAACGCTTCCATTCTCCCAGCCCATGCCTTCCCGCACATCCGCCACACTTATATCAGCTGGGGGAGGGGATTCTGACACCATCCTTCAGAATCCTGTGATACCTTTTAGCCCGGGCTATTTTTTCCCTGAATGAACTTACCCATTCCTTCCCAAGAAACTCCAACCATCAAACCTTTTGCTCCGGCCCGTCACTACCATTCCCTTATTGATCATTACTGCACCAACAGTGGTCCCAGCCAAGAAGATCAAAGACTAGACTGCACCTTGACAAAATGGACGCTGACTTCTTTCTACAGCCCTATATGAGGATGTTGACAGGTACGAGATAGAATGCGCGGTTTCATTCCGCTGTAATAGGGCAGAACTCCTTTATATTCTTATGCCATGGCAGAAGACTATTCCTGGTGGATTCTCTTACATTTCAATCGCGAATGTAGGGAAAGCAACATCTATCTAGTTAGGAGGCTGTCTGACTTCAGGACGGCTTTTGATAGCTTATGAATTTCAGACCTCACTTCAGTGAAAGATGCATCTGGTGTAAATAATTGTAATTTAAATGAGCATATTGGTAATAGACATCATTAATCTTCAAATTGGAAACAAACAAACAAACTTGGGGCTAACCATTTTTACCTTTTTGCTTATTTGAAAAATTGTCCTAATAAATATTTTACAATTAATTTATACATTTAGAAGGTTTACAGCCTTTCTCACACACACCCGCAAACCATACACAACCACACATATAGACACAAACACACAAGTTTTTAGAGCATATTATGATACCCTTATTTAGTTCAATTAACTAGAATCACAATTATATCTATATGATGTGAGATCCTGTCGACTCTCGCTATACTGTGTTAACCAAGAGGAACAGTCAGGATGTGAAGAGTTTTCCAGTACCTCTCCACACCTTGGAAGACCTTTAACAGTTCGCACAGAGTACAGGCAGTCGTGGTCGAGGCAAAGTGGAAGACTTGGGACTTTCCACACAAAAAACGAAGGGACACAGTTGTACTAGGAAAGTTCCGTGAACAGATATGAGTCGAGCTAGGAGCGAAAGATGGAGATAGAAGAGTTCTTACTGTTCTACATGGTCGATGAGGTGGACCTTGGACACAACCAACAAGGGCTCCCGCTGATGGTGAAGTGACTATTTATTTCTGGCCCTGTTGGAGGCTTATATATCTTTGCCGAAAAGAAGTATTGAGTTTCAGCGGATGCTATAAGGGCGTGGATCGGAAGAGATCATTGTACACTGGCAACGCCCTGTCATCATGTAAGCCTCGATTTTGGACTTCTATCTCAATCTCTTGCTTTAGCTCAAATCTTAAACTATTACAGAGTTTTATTTGCTTATCCTCAGTTTGTACAAAGTACATTATATATGATGATGTAATGACACATGTCAATCATGTGTATAATTATTTATAGATGTGTTTCTATTATACAACATGAAAATCTTGTTATATTATATGCAATATGAGGTTGTTGATTTAAATTATTATATCTATTTATCTTCAGTAAATAGATATATTGTAATACATATAAAAGAATCACATATGCATAAATTTATCACAATTTGAAAATGTCATTAGTCCTAATGTTTTACATTTCCAAAACATACCTAAAAGAAATATAATTTTGGGACCATTTTCGACCTCCTCAAACAAAAATATATCTTTGCTAATTCTAATTTTGTAAAATAATACATTTATTATTGCTATATATTAATTAGGCTTAAAAAAATTCTATTTGTCTTTAAATGTCATAGAATTTACAACGGAAGCTTTTATTTTTCCAAACATCGAATCGCATGTTTCCGGCTAATACGTTTATAAACTTCCGGGAATCGTTGTTTGTGATTTTTGTTTTTATTTCTTCTATAATGTTTTTAGGTTATATTTTTAAAATCCCTAAATTTAAAATTTTAATATTTGATTTTGTATACTAAAAAGACTGCTTATTACAATTTTAAATAGGAATAAAATCTTCTTTGCAGGTAGGTCATAATGTCTACGTAAAATAGGCTTAAGTAGTTTATACGATTTTTAAATTCCCAAATGACTATAATTGATTTTTTTTGATCAAATATAGAATTTATAATAAACCTTTTTTGAAAATAACAACGCTGTCATTATATATATGAATGCGAAATAAAATATTCGCTATATTTATTAGTTGCGTTGTAAAGATATGTTGAAATTTTAAAAACAAAAGTGTGAAATTTTAAAGGTACTTGTTATTTAACAGGTGTCCCAATGACATTCATCGTTTTAAATAAAATTCCTATTAAAGGACATAATATTGAATAGCTTTTCCTCACTGTCCAAAAATATTGTTATATTTTATAACTTTAGAAAGAAATATAACAAGCGAATAAAATTCCATTATTATTTTTCATTTTTAAAGTGAAAAATATCCAAAAGTAGAATGAATAGACACCATCTAATAAACAAACAATTTTGTAATATACTGGCCTATCATAAATAATTTTTTATTTTGGAATCAAAACATAAAACTTTTTCATTTGTATAAACTTATTCAAACATTGATTTATATATTGATACAGTAACAAATATATATAGAAGTAAATACCTTCATATTCACTTAATGTCACTCAAAACTAATAAAGATATTTAAATATATAACACTTTATTTATTAATTATAATAATAATTTGAGAAAAAGAAACTTTGCTGTATTCTTCCCCTTTCCCTGACATCAAATTAACCTAGTTTCTGATAAATTACAATTTGGTTTATAGATTAAAAACTCAAGGTATTAAATAATAATACCCATTTATGTTTACCAATTTGAATATTAATGATGTCTATTACCATTATGCCCATTTAAATTACAATTATTTACACCAGAATCTCACTGAAGTGAGTTCTCAGAATTTATACGCTAACACAAGCCATCCTGAAGTCAAACAGCCTTTTAATAAGACCAAATAAATAAATAGTGTGACGTTTCTGTAACAGTGTTGTTACCATCATAAGATCACTAAATCACAAAACACTATAAAGGAATGACAATACATCCAGATGGCACGAGAACCTATAGGACATGCAACAACTGTCCTGCTGTGGAACTAACACCTACCCACATATTCTCATGTCCAGCAATGGCCGTAGCCTTGCAGAAAATTGACATGGACCCAGAGCAGCAGCTTTACACACCCAAGATAGAGGACATTGCTGCTGCTGTGATAGAGATGTATGGAGACATCTGAGGCTCTTCATTGGACACAACAACAACAACCATCATCAGACAAAATCTAGGGATTAAGTACTTTTGTCTGATGATAACTAACGTTGTTACAGAAATGTCACACAATATTTCTTTGGATTTGGTTCCTATTACCTCGTGTTTCTAATCTAGTTTCTGTTTGGCTTATGGAAGTATTTGCATTTAGAATGCCATGACAACTATATTATCAAAGATCAACGATGCACGCAACAAACTAACCTAGCATTATTGTTCCTATGTAACTGTCTACATAATGTCAACAAATATAAAAGTTAACTTAGCCTAACAATTATTATTATTATTGAAATTGGGGGCAGATAACTAGAATCCTGGCCTCTTCATTGTTTACCATAAAATTCAACATGAAACCTAACCAGTAGAACATTATTCTCCTAACCTCTCATTGCTGATTGTAGCTGCTGATTTTGTTTCTATATATTCAGTAGAACCCCCCTTAGTGGACACCTCTCTATAAAGGACAGTTTTCATTTGCCAAATTACCAATTTACTAGTTTGCAACTCTCTGGTAAAAGGATACCTCTCCCTAAAGGACAGCTCTGCAATTAGGTGTCCTTTACAGGGAGGTTCATATATATATGTGTATTCACAATCCATGTATAAAACTATAATGATGCCTGATAATATATTATGTATAATACATTGTTATATATTCCTTTTTCTCTTGTACTAATCTAAATTTCTCTCTCAATACATCTAATTGTTCTTTAAGAAATGGAACTGTTTGTTGTCAATTGCTTGTATATAAGTTTATGTCAAGCCCTTTTCTTTCTTCTTTCCCCTTATTTGATACATTGTAAATAACATTGCTGATTATTGTTACTATTATGGTCTTCTTCTTTCTTATCTCCACTCAATCATAACAGGGTATCAAGCTTGTAGAGCTTGTTGATGGTGTCTGCTGGGGTTGATAGAGCTCATCAATGGATGAGCCAATACAGTCAATGATGTGGTTTGGGGTTGTATGTTGAGAATTGCACTTAGTACATAGTGGAAAAACCTTGCAACCATTCTGGAAAGTCATTGTCCGTAGATTATCAGACTTAAGTCTGGAAATCAAAGACTGTTGTTCTCTTGGGAGGAGACTATTACTGTTAATTCTGTATTCACCCTCTTCTACTCGGAGAATCTGTTTAAGACTTTAAAGCTTTTTATTGTTGGTGTATATATAGGTTCACAGGTTAGGTTATTAATATATACAGTTATCAGCGTCATGCACAATTCTTTCTTAATTCTGTCACCGTTTGCTTTTGGCTCAGTGGTAGAATGCTCGCCTGCCACGCGGGCGCCCCAGGTTCGATTCCCGGCCTATGCATTTTTTTTTTTACAATTTTTAAAACTCATTTATATTATTAAAATATATGTGCTTTTCCTGTCTATGTACAGATTTATGGTCTATGTACACAAGTATACAAGTTATTTGCAAATTGCGTGGCAAATTTGCCCTTTCGCTCGCAAGCAGCGCCTCTAGCGGTGAAGATGGTAGGTAATATCAGCTGACCTAATGGACATGTAAAACGTGTTTTAACAGGACATAGAGAAAAATCTGGAAAAGATATTTTTCGGATTTTTAGTCAAGAAAAATAAATTGACAGGTTCTGGGAAAAAGTAGTTGTTTTTTATTCAGAAAATGATGATGACAATATTGCTGTATCATATTTGATTATCAGATACAAAATTATATCCGGAAAAATTCCAAAAAGCAGAGACCACAGGTGAAGCCAGTTCATTTTTAGTATGCAGGAACAAAATTTTAACAGAAAAACATTCATTCGAGCAGAAGACACAAAGCCAGCTCATCTCTTTATAAAAATATCGCTTCTCAGACGCAAAGTTTGGAGCGGGACGTTTCACAAGAATGACATTCATGGCGCCAATTTATAATTGTAACGAATAGTATTTGAATAAAAGCATTTAATCGGGTAAACCCCGGGCGTTGCCCGGGTCATTCGGCTAGTACAATTATATAGAGTTACACTTTAGGTTGCAGTTCTTAGTAATCAATGAGGGATTACTGCCATCCTAACCTAAAAATAAAATCAAGGGTCGCCAATCATTACTGTAAACATTGAGAGAGACTTGAGTGTAATGTTTTTACCAAATAACATGTAATTGTTAAGTTTATCCCAATGTAAACTTTGTAAATTAGAATGTCATCAGAACCCTTCAAGTTAACCTCTTATATCTACTGTAGTTGGAATAAATGAGAAAATACCATCACCTATGTTTACAAACGGATTCAATGGATTCATTTGGCCCCCGTATCCTGTATCCCTGGATTAGGAGCCCTTACAGAGTACTATTAGCCGGGCCAGCTGAGCCCAGGTTTTTTAGCGAGCTTGTTACTGTTCCCCCTCCTCCTTTTTCATCTGGGCTTGGGACCGGCAAAGGTCTATTGGTATACTCTTTGAATGGCAGAATTATCAGCTCCATGTGTGTGTCAGTGGAGCAAGATGTCTCTGCTGGACCTGGGCAAGCAGCTGCTGGAGGCGGCCCGGGCCGGCAACACGGGGCAGGTACGGCGGCTGATGGCCAACGGAGCCCCCTTCACCTCTGACTGGCTGGGCACCACCCCGCTGCACCTGGCTGCCCAGCAGGGCCACGGCCCCACTGCTGAGGTGCTACTGAGGGCCGGCATCTCCCGCGACGCCCGCACCAAGGTGGACCGTACCCCGCTCCAGCTGGCCGCGCAGGAGGGACATCTGGATCTGGTGCAGATGTTGGTGGCCCAGGGAGCTGACCTGGAGGCCAGGGATATGGTAACCTTCTACACAGGATTCTTTTTTTGAATTATTTTCTACTGCCCTTACTGCAATGATAAATTAATGGGAGGGCTTGTCGCATATTTTATCACTAGCCGAATGACCCGGGCAACGCCCGGGGTTTACCCGATTAAATGCTTTTATTCAAATACTATTCGTTACAATTATAAATTGGCGCCGTGGATGTCATTCTTGTATAATATATAAATGAGTTTTAAAAATTGTAAAAAAAAAATGCATCGGCCGGGAATCGAAACCGGGCCGCTCGCGTGGCAGGCAAGCATTCTACCACTGAACCACCGATGGTTATGAGAAATGGCCATATTTGGGTATTTATTCCATTCACAAAAGCAAACGGTGACAGAATTGATTAAGAATTGTTGCTTGATTATGACGCTGATAACTGTATATATTATCATTGCAGTAAGGGAAGTAGGAAATTGTTTTAATTCAAAAATAATATGGTGGTCCCTTCCACTTTGAACACAAACATGATTCTTTTTTTTTTTAATTAAAACAATTTTCTACTGCCCGTACTGCAATGATGAAATATGAGCCAGGCCCTTCCATTAATTTATCATAGAGCAGTATGGGCAGTAGAAAATTGTTTTATTTCAAAAATAATCTTATATGCATTGAAAATAGTTTATATTTCTTATAACGAATGGGGGTACACTAATGCAACATACAGTATAATTTTAGATTAGTTAAGAACAACTTTTTCAATTGTCAGATATCATGTATGCATTATAAGTTACAGAGATGTAAATTGGTTTGAAAATAGAGCAATCCATACTTAACTGTTTAGGTAATAAAAAAGCATATATTGGCAAATCTATTCAATCCAATATATGTCTTTTTTTTTTATTATCCAAAGAGCTGTAAAGGTAAAGAAGAAAGAACTACACTATTTTGAGGGATATTGCATCATCTGCACTTTGCAATGTTGTCTGAGTTGACATAATTTCTGTTGTTTCTTATCCCCTTGTGTATAAAGATTACACGAATTCCATGAGTTCATGCTCCTCGAGCTGTTTTGGGATAAGCAGTGGCCTCTCCCAAAGGTTCTGTTTAGTGTATCTATTGACATCTGTTTTTGAGATGTGTTAACACAACAGCCAACATCAGGCTATACAAACTCTATACAATGTGTACATATACAGTCAAACCTCTTTAATTCAACACCCCAAGGGATCTCAGAGCTTTTGGTTGAATTAAAGGAAGTGTTGAATTAAAATTAGATGATTAGCTAATCATCTAACTCGCTAAAATAATATTTTTTTAAAAAATAGCTTTGTAATATAAATTAATGATATTAATTCAAACCATTGTGTGTGTACTTTTATATTTATTCTTTTATTTTCATGATTAACTTTTAGTATCAGGGACAAAATGGCATTAATACATATTTTAAAAACTTAAATAATTACAAATAATATTTTATTCTATTTGAAAAGAATATAGCAGTTGAAAGTAAATAAATATGGAAAATAAAAAGAAAATTAAAAAATATTATTTAGAAAGAATCTTGAAGATCATTTTAATAATTCCTTTATAGATGTTTTTGCACTGAAATCTTATTCAGAATGTATTCAAGATGGTCTATTTAAAAAAAAAAAAACATGCATGTCTTTCTTCCTCTGGAATGTCTTTTAGATAACAAAGAGCTTCTAATTGTATTAAAGGCATCCACTGCTGTTGCAGGTGTTATTGATTTTGTGTTTAAATCTTTTATAATAACACACGGAAATGGAATAATGAAATAAAATGTTATAATAATCATTGTGGCTACATTTTATAAAGATTTATTTATTTAAAAGGAAATTATTTGTAATTTTAAAATAACTAAAATATTTCAATGCTGAAATTTAAAAAGAAAATAATATTATTAATTAGCATACGATGTCTAAATTCTAGCGTAAAAAAAAAAAAAAAAAACTTGTGACATTGCGCAACAGCACTGCAAAGTAAAACTTAAACTAACCAGAAACCAAAAGTGTGCAGGCGCGATCCTATCAACGGATGCCAATTGTCACCGCTGTAATACTTTTTTTAGCGGTCAAGTTTTATGAAAAAAAAAAAACATTCAACTGTCAAAATTTAAATTTTTAAATGGTCGAACTATCGGAAGTGTCGTATTATCGATACTGTCGAAGTACGGTTTGTTATTTGAAAGGCCAGTGGTCGGGACATCAGAACAGGGTCGAATTATCGTAGAGTGTAGAATTAACGAGGTTATACTGTATGTGTCTGTAGTCAGTGGTAATCTGCTTTAGTTATCAATGGAAAGTACAACAGAGCCTCTGATAGCTCTTCAAATAGTGTTTAAGAGAGATATCTGAGTTTATTGATTATTCGTGAAGATAGAGGCTGCCTGGCCGGCATTCATAGTTCTTCAAATTAAAGATACTTCGGCCAGTATAAATATTTTTAAATTAAATTTTATTGCCATCTATCGTTAAAATTTTACACAAATAAATTTACTGACATTATTATCTCGATGTTTCGACAAAAATCTTTTGTCCTCGTCAGGAGCAGACAAAAATCAAAACATTTGGCAAGACTTTAAAAATTATTCTAAGGCTGCAAGAGCATTCTCATGCGATATTTCAAATTTTGTACAATTAAGTTTATTGAAGTTTCTGAAGAGGATCACACACAAAGTCAAATAAGAGAATTCTAGGGAAGTTTCAGCACCATCATCAGTTTACCTATTAGATAAATACCTGCCCCGACGACCCTTGAGCTCCAGGAGGCTCAGGAAATGGAAGGTGAGACTCATTTAATGGACATAATCGAACAACTGAACGATGAAACTATCCTTAGGCCCCTATATAACCGAGGGACGACCATTAATGATGTCGCGTATGCGGTCCTGTACCCCCCCATCTTAGAGTTTCCTCGCGGATACCTTACCTAAACACAAGATTATTCTTGTCAAGTTCCTCAACATAGTCATCGCTGGGAACACGGATTCCATAACTCACCTGTCTGAACTCAAGACGATTCTAAGCTCCTGATAGGATCCAGATGTCCCTTCGGAGAAGGCCTCGTCTGGTGTATATATTTTCTCTACTATTTAAACTCTCTCTTGACCGTTGACTAGAGATGTCAATAAACCATTTTTAATTGTCAAAGTAAACCAACTCTGGGGAAGTTTCAGCACCATCATCAGTCTACCTATTAGACTGATGCTGCAGAAAGAAACCTCTCCTCTGCTTTTCTTGTTTTGAGGAAGTTTTTTTTTTCTGAGGATGAATTCAGCACAATAAACTTCAGGAATAGGTTCTACACATAAATATAATTTGTAACAAATAAATTTACTTGCCATGTGTTTCTTTTCATCAAATATTATCTCTACAGACCTTACTGCAATGATTTGAGTTATTGATTGAGAGGGCTTTGCTCATCAGTAGTGAACCCTCTCATTCAATAACTTAAATCATGGCAGTAAGGTCTGTAGAGATAATATTTCATGGAAAGAAACACATTGCCAGTAAATTTATTTGTTACAAATTTTATCGATAGATGACAATTGAATTTATAAATTCAATTTACATAAATATAAGAAACATTTTCTATGCACATTTTGTCTTTTTGAATATTCAATGTACAGTACCTCCATGAGAGGACAACCTCTCTAGAGGACACCTCTCTACACAGGACAGTTTTCATTTTCAAAATTACCATTTTTATATTTAGCAACTCTCCCTTAAGGACACTTTGGCTCTGCCCTTAGGTGTCCTTTACAGGGAGGTTCTACTGTAATAGTCTTTTGAAAAGTCAGAAAATTAGTATGATAAATAACTATATATTTGGCCTATCCATATGTAACTTTGCAACAATACAATTCTGGAATAATCAATTCTACAGTTCCAAATCTGGGATATGCAATTGATCCCAGTAATTAATATCCTTTTTAAAATTTATCTTTATCATCATTTCACACAACTCTAGAATGTTGGGTAAATAAATTATTGGGGAACTAATTAGCATATTCTGGATTCCGACTTTTTTTGCCAGACTCTATCACATTAATTCTTCACAAAGTATGACATTTTTGTAGAACAATTATTTTTATGTGGAGAATTTATTCCAGAAGTTTGTCCTCTGTGTATTTTGTAGTTGCCCTGAATATACTCTATCCAAATTATACTGCTAGCTCTGGGAAGTGTTCATTTCTTATCTAATCAGATTGGTTACTCCTGGATATTACATGTGTTAGATCTTATATATATATATTTTTTTTAAGTTGAAGAATAAAACCATTTAATTTTGAAATTTAAAAATTTCAAGAATCACTTAAAATAATAATTTTAAAAAAAGTGAAGGTTTATATTTGTATCCATTGAGTTAGTATTGGAATAGAGGATGTCAGGAGAGGGCCAAGAACTCTCAGGGATACTACAAATATTATACAGTAAACCTACCTTGTGTAAAGGACATCGCCTAGTTGCAGAGCTAAAGTGTTCTTTAGGGTGAGGGGTCCTCTTATTGGAGAACTGCTAATTAGTAAAAATGGTAAATTTGATGATTGTAGAGAGGTCATAGAGTGCATATGTATTGGTAGTAATGCTTGCTCTTGACCCATCAATATAGCTTCTTTCTTGGGGGTTTTAGGTGTTTTCATGTAGGTGTAATCTATATATGACTATCGCACACTCTTTGTTCCTTTTAAATAGACCACAGCTTCTTACTGCTCTGGAAGAGATAATATTCTTTGTTGCTAAACTGCACAGCTTTGATTGTTCACGTGAGAATCAATGGGGTAGAAGTCGGCAAGCAAATAAGTTTTCTAAAATGACTGCTACTAGCATCTAACTTTTGGAATACTTCAAGTATGATCTTCTAGGCTTCACGATGGGTAAATGTATGTCTGGCATCGATTAAAAGCATCTAAAGCACACATTTTGGGCAGTCTGATTTGCTTCAGATGATGTTACTCCTAATATAGAGAACAGGCACCTTAGCCGCTAACCCTAACATAAATTTAGACACAGCGGTGTGAGAAATGCTTTCCCTTGTGCCACAAATGCCATAAAGAACCAGCTCCATCTGACCATCTCTGTGCATCTATTAGTCACACCATTGAAGTGTAGACCCTATCCACAGCCTTCATGAAGTTCATGTACTGAGAATAGAAAGATGACTATCTTATAGTACTTCAAGTACCTTAATACTCATCGTGACTCACACAAAAATTGGGCTATCTTCACTGTTGCATTAAAAATTCTATACACAGTTACGAACGTCATTCTTCGTCACCTCTGTTACGGTTTGCTATTTTTTTGGAATGGCGCCCTCCTATTGGTCGGCTACGATCACGCCACCTTTGCCCCCCCCCCACTCGCATTTTCGTTTTTGTAACTATTGTGTTGGAGCGGGTCGCTCCTTAAATAAATGCATATATTAGTTAATAACCAAATGGAATCCTCTCTTTCCTTTTCCCAGTAAGAGACGCCTACGGAAGCCAACAGTACATAGACAGATAAAGTACATAGGCTATAGTTATTAACTAATATATGCATTTATTTAAGGCGCCAATTTATAATTGTAACAAATAGTATTTGAATCAAAACATTCAATCGGGTAAAACACGGGCGTTGCCCGGGTCATTCGGCTAGTGATAAATTTGCTCTGATTAATACGATTATTAGCACCATATCTGTTATAAGAAATTTTGACTATTTTCAACGTGTATGAAAGAAAAAGAATCATACGCATCAAAAATAGTTCACATTTCTTATACTCTGATTTGTTATAACCATCATTTTTGTTTATATTTTTAATGTGTGCATAACTTTTATTCTTAATAACTTTATATAGAATTTATTAACTTATTTCTGCTTATAAAATACCTAAGAATATCTTCATCTTAACGATCGATTCAAAGTTATTCAAATATAGAAAAATGGGAAGAGTTTGTCAGATAGTAAATGAAATGTCTGTTGGTAACACACATCCTTAATTTCTTCTTGCACCACATCCATGTTACACTCCCTAATTGATAGGACAATAAGAAGATCCAAATTATATGATGTATATTTACAGTGATATCAGCGAAATGGCTGATTACAATTTTTCTTTTGACAATTAAAAAAAAAGGATAAAAATGAAATTACACTGGGTTCTTCTTCTTCTTCTTTCTTATCTCCACACTTGGTAAAGTAGAATGCGTCTGTCTTTGTCATTAAGACTGGGAGCACTACACAGTGGCAGGCCGACTTAGCTCCAAAATAAATGGCCGCCTCTGACATGAGGAACAGACGCCATGTGCAGCCGCTTCTAATATGGAGTACAAACGCTGCTCATCCTGTATCCCTGGATTAGGAGCCCTTACAGGGTACTATCAGCCGGGCCAGCTGAGCCCAGGTTTTTTAGTGAGCTTGTTACTGCTTCCCCTCCTCCTTTTTCATCCGGGCTTGGGACCGGCAAGGGCGGAGTTTAGGGGATCAGGTGGATAAATTAAGAGAAAGCCTGATTGTGCAGTTGCTAATAGTTGAACAATCAGGAGATGCCTTTCTATTAAGTCATCCACCTGATTCCTGTACAATTTCACTCTTTTATCCTTTTTTTTATATTTCTGTTTTTATAATTGTTAAAAGAAAAATTGTAATTAGCCTTTTTTTTTTACATATGCATTGTAAAACCATTTCCATACAATGTGATTCATATTTGAGTATTTTCAATTGCAATTGAGCTGTTTTTAGCATTTTTAGAAAATTTTAACTCAATATATTTCTTTTTATATGTGTTGAAAATTCATCCCCGCATCTTACCAACTAACATTTCATCCGTTATCAGACAATCTCTTCCCATATTTCTACATTTGAATAACTTTGAATCGATCATTAAGATAATGGTAGTCTTAGGTTTCATAATTCTTGGTACCAGGTAGAAAACCCCAAAAAAACAGACCCTCCAACTAAACAGAAGGAAATCGACACAGTTGGCCAGATGGAAATCTGGTCACCTGCGCCCTCTAGTCTATAAAGAGGGAGCCAAAAGCTTCCCCATGTGCACTAGGTGCAAAACCGAAGAGGCCACTCCCCAACATTTACTAAATTGCATTGGAAAGGACAAAAGATCCCGTACAGAGAACCAAGAAGAGTTCTTGAGCTTCTTTACGAGCACGATCTCCAAGATCTTGTCTAATTTAGACTAAAAGGATAAGTAAAAAATAATAATAATAAAAAATAAGCAGAAATGTAAATATAAAAAAATATATATTAGGTTTTTAATAATAAAAGTTATACATTAAAAAAATGCAAATAAAAATAGTGGTTATAATAAATCTGAGTATATTTATTATTTTTTCATGTCTCTATTTTAAAAAATATGTCACTCCTGGACAAAACTTGAGGAAGTTGTATCTTTTACCATGTATATCGGGATTAAGACAGTAACTTTGAAAGATATTTGATACACAGTGACCTTTATTGAAGACACACGAGATAACCAAGTGTGAATAAAATTGCCTCTGTCTCCTTAAAAAAAATAGACGTCTGGAGACATAAATTAAAAAAATAGACGACTGACAACATTAAAGATTTTCCACTTCCTTAAGTTTTCTCCATGAGTGTATTTATTTTAGGTATTTTAAAATTTTTTTAAATTGACTTTAATATTTACTTTTGGGCCTTTATAGAGAGGGATAGCCTACTGTCCCTGGTTATAAATGTGTTTCACTCTGCACATATATAGTAGAACCTCCATGAGAGGACACTCGTGCTAGAGGACACCTCTCTACAAAGGACGGATTTCATTACCAATATTACCATTTTTACTATTTAGTAACTCTCTGGTAAGAGGACACTTCTCCCTAAAGGACACTTTGGCTTTGCAATTAAATGTCCTTTACAGAGAGGTTCTACTGTATATAAAAACTCTACCTTTATAAGAGGAAAATATAAGGTCTTTGCAGTTTTTCCTCCTGACTAATACTTTCTCACTCAATTTTTCCTCCTCTCTTGTATTAAAAAAAAAAAAATTACAATTCTTTTAATCTGAATAAAAATGATATTTGTCTATTAAACAAGGTTTTAAAACCACATTTCTAAAAATAAATTCCCCCTTTTTTATTCATTTTTGTAACCTCTTCAACCTAGTTTAGCTTAGTTTATTACCAAAACATCTTAGATACAAGAAAATAAGACCTAATCAAGAGGAGAGCCTCAGATCCTGAATTCTTTAAAACAGAATCTTCAAGTGATGGCATCAACATTGATATTCACTTTGGAATTCATTTTCTTCAGCTCATAGGAAGAATAACTTCTTAGGTCCATTGAAGTCTATCAAAAATGATATAAAGCACAATTTGAAAAATTAGATTATAGATAGGTGGATTATAGATGGATTAGGTCTTATTTTCTTGTATCTATAATCTATAAGCCAAATTGTGCTTTATCATACCAAAACATTTGTATATGGTGTCACAAGCTTGTATTCCAGCCTGTTGAAGGATGTTATTGTCCAAAATCTTGCCAAGCTTATATATATCTCTTTAATAATCTTAAACCTATGATAAGGTGCAATTTGGATTCTAGATCATAACTACAAGGTAATAAGACAAATAAATTGTGTGTAACGTTTCGGTAACAGTGTTCATTATCAAGAATAATAAGAATTGGTTTATTCTTTTGTCTGACGATTGTAACAACGCTGTTACAGAGATGTCACAAACTATTAATTTATTTGTATTTGGTCTTATTACCTTGTAGTTCTCTGACTCATCCCCAGCAGACACCAATCTCTACAAGCTTGATACCCTGATATGATTGAGTGGAGATAGGAAAGAAAGAAGAAGATCTTATAGTTCTAATCTTAACCTGGTTATTTTTGAAAAAAGGAAGCATGTAAGAGATGTGAATGAAGACATGTGAGTGGTGCAGCTGCGGATGACGGCCCTGCACTGGGCGGTGGAGAGGGGCCATCTGGAGGTGGTGAAGCACCTGCTGGAACAAGGAGCCAGCCCCTGGGTTGCCAGCAAGTTTGACAAGACTCCGCTGGACATTGCCCATGACCACGGCTCGGAAGAGATCTTGCTCCTTCTCGAGGTACCTAGACTTGTCTATCATCTCCCCCTGCCTCTTATCTCACCCTGCTGCAGCAATACACCACGAAGGGAGACGGGGAGCATCGGTCCCCCCCGCCCCCCACAATCAAAGTACCCATTCCAAGGCTGAAAGAGAAGCCCCCTGCAAAACCACAAGAAGGTAAGCACTATAATATACTTAACCCTTTTTATATAATTAAAGACATAGTTTCCTATTTGCATCAGATTATGTTTTTTTATTGTATCATAATGATAAGGTATAATTTGGATCATAAATTAAAATTAAAATGTAATAAGGCCAAATCCAAATAAATTAATAGTGTGTGACATTTCGGTTTTGGAATACAGTAGAACTTCCCTAATTGCAGAGCCAAAGTGTTCATTAGGGAGAGGTGTTCTCTTACCAGAGAGTTGCTAAATAGTAAAAATGGTAATTTTCCAAATGAAAAACTGTCCTTGATAGAGAGATGTCCTCTAGCATGAGTGTCCTCTCATAGAGGTTGTGCTGTATATGTTTAACAGCCAAATACAATTGTAACCCACTGTTAGCCAGATTAAAATTGCCACAGAGAGAAAGTTCACCACTGATAGCCAGGCTCTATATCACAGTATAGAGATGATTAGGAATTTGTTTCAACTTTAAAGAGTAGCGCTAAATATGCTCTCTGGGTGTAGAATATCGGTGAACATCAAGTTTACATGTAGCCTGGGTGATGATTTGCTGGCAACTTGTTGCCATCATTTTAGGAAAGTGGTATTTATATAATCTTGGATTTTTTATGGAAATGGGGCAGTACTAGACCAACCCACAGCCAGCAACAGTCAAGGAACTCTGTCCCACAATACCTGTACAACATGAGGTCAGTGGAAAGATGGTCTAAACTGTTGGTTTTCAACCGCTACGACCAGGGTTCAATTCCCGCATTGGGTAATTTTTTCTGATTAAAAAAAAAAAAGCTCCAATTGCACTCCTCCATTCTTGCAAAAGTCCAACCCGACCAGCGATTGCAAGTAACCAAACAGGGCTCTGGCACATTTATAAGTACAAAAGTCGAACTGCTTTTCACATGTGTAGACATGCGATGCACTTACAGTAAAAGCAGTCGCAAACTTCTACCCACCATAATTATCATGGCCTGGACCACATGTACTAGAGATAAGCAAAAAAAAAACCTGTACTACACAATGTATGCTTGCATGTATTGCTAATCATGGCCTTACAGCAATTATTACTGTTAAGAAAAGATAAAGGCGGCAAGTTTCTTTATTTTATATTTAATAAAGAAGCTTGTTGCCGTTAGCTTTTATCTTTTCTTAGCAATGATAACCGGCTATTCCTCCTATTGTAATTATTACTGTATCACCATTTCACAATTGAAATGGCTTTTCCCCTACATTATTTAACTTTGACCAAATAAATATGCTACCTAGATAAATGCTTTGCTTGAATTTCATTTATCTAAATTCTGGTGTTGGGATTTTTTTTATCCACCACACACACAGTGTATATTGGATCTTCCTCCTTTAAAGATGATTAGGAAGAGCCTCTTAACCCTGAGACTGTTGGCAAGGGCTTAGTTATGAATCGAGCACTTCAAACTCTCAAATTCTATTTATTGTTACAGTAGAACCTTCCTGAAAAACACACCTAATTGCAGAACTAAAATGTCCTTTAGGGAGAGATGTCCTCTTACCGAAGAGTTGCTAAATAATAAAAATGGTAATTTTGCAAATATAAACTGTCCTTTATATAGAAGTGTCCTCTAGCACGAGTGACCTCTCATGGAGGTTTTACTGTATTAGATAAGAGAATAACCAAGAGATAATCTTAGGGCTTTTCTGCTGCTACATAGCAGATCTGGTGTGATGTCCAGTTATTAGATATATTATGACACCTAAGCATGGGATGACTGACCAAAAAACACAAGCTGTTTTATCCCTATAAGAAATGTTTATAAAGTGTAATAGCAATGGAACTTGTCACAACAATGTGCACACAACTGTTGGGTGACAATGCTAGACAGTACAGGGTGTTGTTGTGTAGTAGTGCTACCAGATGAGCAGAGCAGTACGTCGGTGCTGGCCACTCTAGCGGCCTTGGCGGAGGCCACCTCGCCCAACAACAGTAAGTAGGGCTGCTGCTGGCTGAGAGGGTGATGTCCAACCACTGGGTCCAGATCTCTCCACCTCCGAGGCCATCCAGTGGCTGGAGAACAGAGGCATTCCTGTGATGCCGTCCTCTCCTGCCCCAGCCAACAAGGAAGGTGTGGTGCTAGTGGTGCCCCAGTCTCGCTGTGGCACCATGACAGATGCCAGCAAGATGGCCATCAACTGGGTGAAGGAACAGAATCAGCTCAAGAATAGTCAGCTCAACACTGCTACTACTGCCCTTCCTAATCAGGTAGAAATCTATTCTGGGCCTTTCTTAGATTATGTCTGTTCCTACAAGTTTCTTCTCTTTCTATCCAATGTTTTTTAAAATTATTATCCCATTGTATTCTATATACAGTTACGAGCGTCATTCTTCATCTCCTAATCAACTCTGTCACCATTTGCTTTTTTTTTTGGAATGGCGCCCTCCTATTGGTTGGCTACGATCACGCCACCTTTGCCCCTCCCCCCCATCATGCCTCCCCCACTCGCTTTTTCATTTTTGTAACTATTGTGTTGGAGCGGGTCGCTCCTTAAATAAATGCATATACAGTAATCCCTCGTTAAGACGAACTCAACGGGAGAACGAAATACCCTTTTCGTCTTAAAAGAATATATACCGAATTCGTGTTAGACAAATTGAATTCGTGGTATCCGGGGGTTGTACTTATGTACTACTGATGAGTAAGAAAACTTCATTTCTGAGGAATAACGAATAAATTCATTTGAAAACAATATTAATGAAAATATTTTATAATTTTAAGGAACAACAATTATGTATATGTATGTACATAAAGTATTTTATTTTAAAAGACAATATGGATAATATAATCACAATGTAAGGCAATAACATGAGAATATAAGTTTATTTTAAGACACAAATAAAAAAGAACAACAAAAGAAATAACTTAAATAATATACTTGGTACATACAATGTTTATGTGTATGCAGCATATGCAGTATGCATAGAGTATCCTATATCTGGGGTTTCTCTACAGGCTTCAGAAAGTCTGTTATAGTTTTTTGGTGGTATTTGATTGGGCACAGTTTCAGACACTCCCTTCTTATTTTATCCAGGTCATCTTCAAAATGAACATCAATATCCGCAGAGGTTTTAGACAGCTTCTGGAGGGTTTCGAGGGCCGCGATTACTTCCCCTCTAGTAGGCATCATTATCTCTTCTTTCACCTCATCGTTTTCTGTTTCTTCTTCTTCTTTCTTCTTTTCTTCTAATTCGGGTGAACCGCAAATTTCCAACCCTTCATCCAGGGCAACATACTCCAGGAAAGTCATAGTCTCAGCTGGGTTTGTAGCTGAAAGGAGTTTGGTCCATTCTTCAGGCTCATCAAGCATTGTTTCTGGAAGTGAAAACGAATCAGCTGTTTTTTTCCAGCTGTTTATCAGTCGAGAAAAACAGCAATACTGGCACAATAGAGTCGAAATTTTCCACTGATTGAGTACATGGAACGACCCCAAGGGGATGGTTTCATAGAAAATGAGTCATCATAACAAACAAAGGACGAATGTTTACACAAAAGACAAAGAGAGCCAATACTTGATATCAACGGCGTTTTTGTTGTTTTAATAGTTTATTGTTTTACTTATAACTCGCCTTTAAAAACATATTAGAATTCGTTTTAACCGATTGATTAGTTCTGCTGGGGGCTAAATTTAATTCGTATTTCGTCATAACCGAATATTTCGTCTTAACCGGCAAAATCTCTTTGGAAAGCATTGAAATTTAACGGGGGAAAAGAAACGGTTCGCGCAAACCGAGAGTTCGTATAATCCGAGTTCGTGATAATGAGGGATTACTGTATTAGTTAATAACTAAATGGAATCCTCTCTTTCTTTTTCCCAGTATGAGACGCCTACTGAAGCCAACAGTACATAGACAGATAAAGCACATAGGCTATAGTTATTATCTAATATATGCATTTAAGGCGCCAATTTATAATTGTAACAAATAGTATTTGAATAAAAACATTCAATCGGGTAAAACACGGGCGTTGCCCGGGTCATTCGGCTAGTAATTATATAATGTAAATAATCATAAATCAAATTCACAATATTGGTAGGGTTGGAATTTAGGTCCTGTCTTGAGGCTTCCATGCCTTCCAAGAGGTGGTCTGGTGAGGCCTCTTTGGTCCTGCAGATGGTGCATTGTGGGAAGGTCTTTACACCATCCTGGTCTTGTGCTGATCAGTTTTGTGCCTGGAAATACAGGTCTCTATCCAATGTTAATTGTCCCAAGTACCCACAGCCAGTGATGTATGATCTCTTTGTCAGAGAGTGATGTTACTAGGTCTTATGCTTACTTCTTATAATTTTGCCCCATTTGAATTTTAAATATTAAGGTAGGGGAATACCATCTTTCTCTTTTGAACCACTGTGAATTATGAGCCTTTGCTGTGACTTGCCCTGGTGTTCACATTACAGACTGTGGTGCAGCTCATCACCCTGGTGTTCACATTACAGACTGTGGTGCAGCTCATCACCCTGGTGTTCACATTACAGACTGTGGTGCAGCTCATCACCCTGGTGTTCACATTACAGACTGTGGTGCAGCTCATCACCCTGGTGTTCACATTACAGACTGTGGTGCAGCTCATCACCCTGGTGTTCACATTACAGACTGTGGTGCAGCTCATCACCCTGGTGACAGAGTCCAACAGCCCCATCCTCCTGGTAACCTCCCCTCCCCAAGCCAAGAGGCCACGTTACGATAATGGCAAGGTGAGTTAGCAGTGAACAGGAGATGGTTATCATCATGTAATATGGAGGGTTGGCCATCTCTTGGAATACCATTTCACAATGTTCAAGAGCGAAATTTTCTCTTTATCCCTTCATTTCATGAAATACCAGACCCCTCTATTACAATATCAGCCCAAATCTCCTTATAAAGCAATAATGCCCCATCTATATACAGGAAATGAAAGGCATGAATGTTTCTTTTACCACATAAAAACAAACTTTATTGTCATAGATACAAGAAAATAAGACCTAATCCAAATGATTTAATATGTGCATATTAATTTATTTCGATTAGGTCTTATTTTCTTGTATCTATAATCTATAATCCAAATTGTACCTTATCAAACTTTACTGTCCTTATTGCAATGAAAAAAATATTGGGAGGCTTGGCTCATCAGTGGTGAACCCTCCCAGCGGTTTTGCCAATTTAATCTACCATACCGCTTTATATGTAATTCTACTGTCCTAAAAGCTTATGTCCATGGTTTGTTTGAATACCATTGCTGAGATTCCACCCTTCATTGTAGCATATATCATCCGAATCGTCCAATACAGTATTAGAGCTCTAAAAGTGGTCTGGATTAAATTAACGAAAATTCTGTGATGAGCCAAGAGCCCTCTCAATATATTTTTTCATCACAGTAAATACAGTAGAAGTTTATTTTATGTTTAAAAGAAACATTAATTTCCAAATCTCCTTCCTTGGTCTACCTTCCTTCTCCAAATTATAGTCTAGTCTATATGCTGAACAAAAGGAAGATGGACATATGTGATCATCAGAACTAATCAAAAGAGAATGTTTTTACTTGGTATTCCATAAAAACTACACCATGTCTGTTCTGTTGACCTACACCCATATAGAAGCAGTTAATGCAAGAGTTGCTAGAAGTCTTGTATTTACAGCAGCAAGGGTATATACACACATGTGATAACAGAGAGATAAGATTTCACAGAAGGTGAGCGACCTCTGATCTTCATTAGCTCCCTCTACAACTTGTGTAAAAGAAGGTTTTAAAACCTTTGTTTTCAGTTAAAACATATTCTCATCTCTTTCCCAAGACCAGCTCTTATTACAATCCTGGCATTGGCAGACCAATGTAGACTGACCATTTAGTAAAAGCTTTGGGAGTGAAGATGGGTTAAGGTAATTTAAAGTTAATGAGAATTATATGAAAGAAGAGGAAAAAGGTTATATTGGAGGAAACACACAAATACAGTAGAACCTCCCTTTAGCGGACACCTCTCAGTTTCCATTTGCAAAATTATCATTTTTACAATTTAGCAACTCTCTGGTAAGAGGACACCTCTCCCTAAAGGACACTTTGGCTCTGCAATTAGGTGTCCTTTACAGGGAGGTTCTACTGTATATGCAAAATTAGTTTATTAAAAAAAAGTTTAAATGAACCAGCAAGATTAATAAGGTACTGTTTCATTAGATAACATTGTATTTATAAGGATAACATTATTTATGCACATAAATCTAGGAGAATCACAAATTTCCACAGGTAAATAATTGGGTACTTCTTTTCAGTCTTGATTAAACTCCATGATGTTGTACAGTCCAACCCCAAGGGTTCAGAGTTTTTGGCTGAATTAAAGTCTGTGTTGAATTATAGTTCATTAAATTAATGAAGATGACTTCTAAGACTGGAAGCATATCATATCAGCTTGATTACACTTCTGTTTATATGATACACTGAGGACATAGGGTGATGGGGAGATAGTTTACTATCGGAGATGGAGGAACAAAGTTCTATCAATCATTAACCAGCAAAGAAAGTTACTCTAAAAAGAATGGGAATATATATATATGTCACAATTTATAAACATTAGCTTATGTATCACCTAGCCCTAACCTTCAAAACATTCCACCTCAACCACTTTTCCTATTTGTGAATAATTAAAATGTTTTCAACTACCATATAAAAAAACCCTTCCATACCTCCAATGTGTTTTAAATAATCCAATCTGTAACAAATGAATAACCAAGAATCAAAATAAAATTCTGACAAAGACTGGAAGTAAGTAGTTTAAATAACCAGGGTGATAAAAACGGTGCACAGCTAAAATTAAATGTTTCCCCCCATCCAAACCTGTCAGCCATTTTGCTGTGATATATCTGATTGGTCCCCCAAATCAGGTGCCCCTCAGGTCCAGACCAGGAGTGACAGGGGCAGCATGGACGATTAGTCAGGTTTTGACAGCAGACAGGATCAGTCGGAGTTTGACAGCAGAGTTTTCACCGTCAGCAGACAGTGGAGAGATCAGCAGAAGATAAGCAGCCCTAACAGTCCAGTCCCGACTTCACGCTAGTGAATCTTCTTCAAGACTTTATGCCAACTCACTGTCAAGAATTGAGCACACCTCAAATCACCCATGGTTTAGGAACCAGCTTACTTTCATAGCTTTTTATTGGGAGCTTCTTGTTTCCGAAACTCATTGTATGTCTTGTCTTCTTTAACCCTTAAGCGGTCGCAATGGGTAAAAATTACCCAGAAGGAACTTTTCGAAAATATTTCTATATTAAAAAAAATATATATTTAAAATATATTCTCAGTACCTTTCTAAATCTATCTAAAGATTATTATAATAAACCTATAATTTTAATTTTATGACATATATTCATTTTATTAGCATGTTTGGGTCAATTTTACCCAGTGCGACCTTTTGAGTTCTCGTCATTGGGTAATTTTTACCCAGCGCGACCTTTTAACGCTTTTGGTTTTGGTTTGCGTAATTAAGTTTCGAGTTACTTTCTGGCTTCTTGTTGTTTGGTTTTGCTGCCCCAAGTGCAATAATACAATTTATTCTTCCAACAATAAGGTAGGATTTATATTTTATTTCCTCTTTTTACATTATTTTACATAAAATTCTTTCAAATGCTGATTTTCTCCGTGATGATAATAATATTCCAAATCCCCATGATGAGGAATCAGAAACTGATGATCATATAGAAGAGAGGAATTGGAGTACAGACACTGAACAGTATACATTATCAGAAGAAGAAAACAATGAGGATCCAAGCTTCAATTACTATATAGGAAAGGACCAAAAGACTAAATGGAAGAAAGCTCTTCCCCCAAAAAAATGTTCGAACTCGCAGTGAAAATATTATCACCCATCTACCAGGGGTAAAGGGTGAAGCAAAAAATGCTAAATCGATATTAGATTGTTGGAATCTCTTTATAGATGACAATATACTTGAATGCATAGTTACAAATACTAACATTTACATTAGGAATATTCAGCAGAACTATAGCAGAGAAAGAGATGCTAATTTGACAAACCTACATGAAATTAAAGCTTTATTGGGAAATATTTACTTTCTTGGGGTCATGAAAGCGAATAAATTGAATACAGATGATGCATGGGCAAGAGATAGTACTGGATTTGAATTGTGTAGAATAGCTATGTCTGAAAACAGATTCCGATTTCTTCTCAGAGTAATTCGTTTTGATGACAAAGCTACAAGAAATGAAAGACTTCGTCAAGATAAATTAGCAGCTGTGAGATTGATTCTTGATACTTTTGTAAAAAATTGCCAAAAGCATTATTCTCCTTCAAAATATATAACGGTGGATGAAAAGCTTGACGCTTTCAGAGGGAAATGGAATTTCAGGCAGTATATTCAGAGTAAACACAATAAATATGGAATAAAATTATTTGCCCTCGTGGATTCAAAAATGTTTTATACTTGTAACTTGGAGATTTATTCAGGAAAAAACCCTGAGGCAGTCAGCAACAGTCCAAGTGACGTTGTGGAACGATTGTGTGAGCCAATCAAGGGAACTGGTCGCAATGTAACAATGGATAACTGGTTCACCAGTTATTCTTTAGCTCTAAAACTTTTACAACAATTAAGACTAACAATTGATGGTACCTTAAAAAGAAATAAAAAGGAAATCCCCTCAGAGTTTGTCATCAGCAGAGGTAGAAATGTACACACTAGTGTTTTTGGTTTTCAAAGTGAAATGATACTTCTTTCATACAAGCCTAAAGAGAATAAAGTTGTACTTATGCTTTCAACTCTGCACCACGATGCAAATATAGATGATTCAACAGGAGAATTGAAAAAGCCAGAGATGATAATGTTTTATAATATGACAAAGGGTGGTGTAGATATGATGGACGAAATGACAGCTATATACGAGGTGTGTTCAAAATGTATCGCGACTTGCGTGTTTTTTTCAAAAATTATTTATTTATTCATGAATACCTATTTTGTCCCCTTCAAAGTAATCCCCATGAGATATTATACACTTGTGCCAACGGTTTTTCCAATCTTCGAAGCACTTCAAAAAAACATTTTAAAAAATATTTTCAGCTCCTCCTTCGATGCCATCTTTATCTCGTCAAGCGTAGCGTAACGTCGTCCTTTCATGGGCCTCTTCAGTTTAGGGAACAAGAAAAATCACAGGGGGCCAGATCTGGGGAATACGGTGGCTGAGGCATCATTAGTGTGTTGTTTTTGGCTAAAAAGTCGCGCACAAGCAACGATGTGTGAGCAGGGGCGTTATCGTAGTGCAAAAGACAATTTATTGTTCTTCCACAAATCCGGGCGTTTCTGGCGGATTGCTTCGCGCAAATTGCGCATAACTTGCAGGTAATATTCCTTATTGACCGTCTACCCTGTGGCAAGAACTCATGATGCACCACGCCCCTGCAATCAAAGAAAACTGTCAGCAAAACTTTCACATTCGACTGAACTTGGCGCGCTTTTTTCGGTCTTGGTTCGTGCGGCAGCTTCCATTAAGATGATTGAGCTTTGGTTTCCACGTCATAACCATAAACCCACGCTTCATCACCAGTCATGACCCTCTGGAGCAAATTTGGGTCGTCGCGGACAGAGTCCAACATCTTATTAGCAATGTTCATGCGATGCTGTTTTTGGTCGTAATTGAGCAATTTTGGTACGAATTTCGCGGCAACCCGTCTCATGCCCAAATCATTGATAAAAATCGAATGGCACGAGCCAATCGATATGTTTAGGTCCTCTCAGCAACTTCTCTCTAACGGTGATTCGACGATTGGCCAATATCATTTTCTCCACTTCATTAATTTTTTCGTCTGTTGTTGAAGTGCTCGGGCGTCCGGCACGCTCTTCGTCTTTCACATCTTCTCAGCCTTCTGAGAACATTTTGTACCACCGATAAACGATGCTTCGGTCCAAGGTAGCTTCTCCGTATGCCACAGTCAACATTCGGAATGCATCTGCGCACTTAATTTCGTTTTTCACACAAAATTTGATACAGGTTCTTTGATCCATTTTTTTTAATAGGTAAAAATCGAAGACGATCCAAAACACCTGCAAGCAAAGCAGCTGTCAACAATTAAGTGAACATTCAAAATGGCCGAGCTTGTCGGCATAAGTGAGAGACATGAGTAGCAACATAAAGCCACAAAAAGATCGAAATTCGAATATACGTACCCACGAAAATTCAAATTTCGCGATACTTTTTGAACACACCTTGTATAACTGTGCTAGAAATTCAAGAAGATAGCCCATGGTTATTTTTTTATTCACTTTTAAATATTGGGGCAATAAATTCCCAGATAATTCATTTTGCAAATGGCAACGCATCAAAGGTTAAATCAAGACGTCATTTTTTGAAAACCTCATCCTTAGATCTTATTGAAGAGATGGTCAAAGTTCGCACAGTAAGCGGAAGAATGCCATGTGAAATAAAGGAAAAGGCATCCGATATTTTTAATTTGTTAGAGCCTGGTCCATCTAAAAAGCCAAAAATAGGAGAAAGACATCGTTGCAAGAAATGCCAGAAAGAAAAAAAGGACAGAAAACTATTCAACATTGCCAGTACTGTTTTGCTTTTTGTGTAAGGAACACTCTGTAATAATTTGTCAAGAATGTCATAAAGGACGAAACAAGTCCTAATTTCTATGAAAGGAAGTGATAACTTTCATACAAATTTATATTTTATAACCTATCTTCAATATATATTTTTATTTTCATAAAATAGTCAAATATATCATAAATATTTGATATTTTGATTTGTTATTAATAAAATAAATAAAATATGATTTTTATATCTCAGGATTTTATGTAAAGTTATTTAATAGACAAATCATTATTCTAACATAGAAAACAATAAAAATATTGAAAAGAATATTTGATTTATTTAGGTTTTTAAAAGTGGGTAAATTTTACCCACCGCGACCTTTCAAGGTATAAAAGAGGGCGCGACCGCTGCCGGGTTAACAAAGGAGAAGCCGCTTGGCCATCGGCTGCAAAAACAGAGTAGTAGGTCTCGATTGACTGTCTAGTTTTGAGAGATATATTTCTCCCTTATTAGTGGACTTTTGAGATCACGACAGCTTATATGAGCATACATATATGCATACATGAGCATATATGAGTAAGTAAGAAATGTGTGATGTAGAGAGTAGAGGAAGAGAAGCTCCAGCAGAACCTGGAGAGGGTGGAGCGGGACATCCGAGACTGCAGGGAGAGGCTGGAGCAGAAGGAACAGGAGGCCCAGGACTACCGGAGGAGGCTGCAGCAGCTGGGGCGGCCGCCTTGACCTCGTGCCTGCCTTCCCCGCCAGCTGTGCCTTCAGAGCTATTTTTGTCAAGAAGAAAATATTTATTGTTGAACCTTGGAGCAGATTCTAATCTTGCAGTGTAATGTACATAGTTTTTGTTACAATTCCATCCCCCCCCCCCAGTATTTATAAATAATGGCTGGCCAAACTTCTTCCATCAAGTATTAGTTTACCTTCCTTCCTTACTCTGTTAACTATTCACCAACACAAAATATTCCAGACTTCTTTATTTTCCAATCACATTTTTTATCACATCTTAACACCTTTCCCCTTCCTTTGTTGTCTCCCCTATTTCTCCTGTTAGAGTCTCACTCTTTGTTTATTTTTCTCTTCCTCCACGCATTCAAACCGTGTAAATATGTTTTTTTTTTGTGCAATTTCCATCAAAATTTCCATTATAAAGTTTAATAATAAAATAAATTTATTGAGTTGTTTGAGAGTGGATTTATTATCTAGTTTTACAATCACTAGAGAGTTTTACAAATAATGTGGCTAAGGTAACAATTGAACTTAACCCTTAAGTACTCGCGCGGGGTCTGATAGACCCCAGACAAACTTATTTTTATTAAATATCTAGAATTCTATAAAACATTTGGAGATCAAAATTTTAGTAGCTTAATTTTATATGACAATGAATATGTAAACCTATATTAACTTAATTTTGTTGCCCTATAATATACAATACAATGGAGTTGGGGTCCACTGGACCCCGCGCAAGTAATAACATAACTTTAATTTTCAAGTATGGTGAAATAGGTAAGCTGGCTTATAGCTCATCAACACTTTATATATTTTATCTATGACTTTGACGT